>JBBBDQ010001531.1:347500-385000 GCA_037127315.1 Ascarosepion bandense
GAACAAGCTTACCATTATTATTAATTAGCTGATGAGACATTCTTTTTTCAATGTCGAAACTAAATGTACAATTTTGTAGTAGATTGTACATGTTCTAAAGTATAATTTAATATATATTATCCATCTACATACAAGCCTGTTTTGCTGTATCACAGCTCATCAGTGTGGCTAGACACATCCACTGCTTCTGGCCGAGATCGAAACTTTTCTCCAAACCTCTCTTTTCTGTGCGAACTCACGAAAATGTTGCAGTTCTTCCAAAATCTTTAAAACTTTTATGGTAATTGATAGAATCTTATTTATAGTTCTTTTAATGTCGTTGTTCAAAGTCTATACCACTCATCGGCAAACTGAGTCCCGCCGGCAAGATGAGACCCGATTGGCTTTCTAAATGTCACACCTAATTTCATGATGTAAATAACGTTTATGAAAATGTTGTTTGTTTCCTTTCGTTTTAACTTGTTTACTCGCACTTTCTCACATGCATGAACACATAAATACGCAGCTATTAATTACAAAGTTTCTTGAATTTTGTATAACTTTTCGTTGCAGGTAGCGTTGTCAACGATTGGCGATTTTCACTAAGGAAGGTCATACGTGTAAATAGCTTTTGCTTTAGAAATAGGAAACATCAATGATAATGTCTTTTTTCTCCAAATATGTTTCTTCGTTTGCAACTATCTTTGAATACTGAAATGAATAAATTAGAAACAAATAACAGGAATCAGATTGTGATAATGTTTAACGAGTACTTCAGTTTATTTTAATTATCGAAGGAATCTTTTCTCTAAGGAAAAGCAAATTACTTTTCCCCTTTTCTAAGGCAGATGCTTAAACGCATTGTCTTGTGTTAAGAAAATATCTGCCATGACTTTAATTAAAAATTACCGTCATTTGTTTTAGGAGTAAGGCTTGTCTTATGATGCAATCTACGTAATACTGCTCAAAAACGTTTTTCCATGCCTGGTGTATACTATGGTTGTTGGACTTAGAACTTAGAAATAGCACTGAAGTATTAGTGTACTAAACCGTTCCAAAATTGTAAGCAGTAAAATTATGCCACTTCAAAGTTAATGATCTCCAGATAAATACAGAGAATTATTCTATGTTCGTGGTCTAATGATATTTCATTGGTACGTGTCGCTAACAGGAGGCTTTGAATTATGGGTCATATTCATACAAGTCAATGACCATTCACATTATTGTTTATTGTGTTCGCATAGCTTTGAAAGACACCGAATAAATAGAACTATTCCCAACTTGTCAATATATTAAACCAAAACTAGAATTGTGACCCATCATTAAACTACATGTCGATATGATAGTATTCTAGACGTATCTTAGATGTAACACAAAGTAAAAATTAAGGAACACCCAGTGCGGATCGAACTCAGTACTCAGTCATAGCTACACCTCGTCGAAGTGCCTTAAATGATTTCTTAAGCGTAGTTTAGATGTGATTAGTCAGTTAAATGCTTTTGAGCGATCATGTCTCCGAAGAGCCATGACTGACTGGGTAGAAGGTTATCCTGCAGTAGTCAACCAAGACTATAGAACCAAATCTATCCTATTATTTAACCCATAACTGGCGGGAAGAAACGGATTAATGCCGTTCCCAAGGGTATTTGCGCGTTAAGTGAATGCAAGGGATTCAACTGGAATTCGAACTCGGCACCCCGATTTGTCGTTCCGAGTCAATATCCACTGCACCACAACGCACAGATGTGATACAAGGCTGAAATTTTGGGGACCCAGTGAGTATCGAATTCACAACTGAGTCGTAACTGATCCAGCGAGATAAGCTTGCTAAGCATTACACTACTTCAAAATGCCTTAAATTTGTTTCCCAACTTAGATTCGATGTGATACCAGGCTGAAAGTGTGGGGCACACAGTGAAGAGGCAACTCAGTACTCAGTTATAATTGGCCTAACAGAACAAGAATGCTAACCATTAAACGTCGTCGAAGTGCTCTAAGAGTAGGTCAGATATGACACAAGGCTGAATGTGTTGGGCATCCAGTGAGGATAATATGTCGAAATGAATGGAAAATAATGTACAAAGATATTTGTTACATGCAATAGAATCTGTTGCACGTAATGTTAAATTATAAACAGATCAGGTTTAATGAAAGAATAATGAATGAAGTCTTTAGTAGAAGCAGCTTAATCAGGTATGCTGGATATTATGCTAATCTCAATCTGATCTAAATCCATCTAAATCCAAATCTAAATCTAAACTTATTTATAAATGGAACTTTGTCTCTGTGTGTGTGTGTGTCTGTTACCTATAGACTCCGAAACAGCTGAACCGATTTCCTTGAAAATTTACACAGTTGAACTATAAGCGTTTGCGAGTGTTCTTAGCTAGGTCTTGTGTCGAGGTACCCCAGATAAATATCGAAAATCGATAATCGAAAAAATCGGGTTATAAAAGTAGTGATCCGATTTTAATCTAATTTCATACACTCATAGACAAAGACATAAGAAACGATATTTAGAAGTTTCAAGGTTGCAGTTCTTACAATACTGCAGAAAATCGATAATATATATATATATATATATATATATATATATATATATATATATAAGGCAAGATGTTTGTGTGTGTGTGTCTGTTTATCTGCCTGTATGTCTGTATTTTTTCAGCTCTTTTGTTTTAGTTTTTGCTTCGGGTTTGGCTCTAAGTAAGTATAATTGTAGTTCTTAGTCTCAGCTATGATACAATTTACTCAGAGGACTTATTTAGCCTTCAAAATTCAGTTTACAGCGAAAAACACGTATTTGATATCGATACCAGGAAATCAAAATTTGACTTACATCCATTCATTTTTCCTTCAGTCTACGATTTCGCTTTAACTGGAAACAACTACTGATTTTTAGTCTTTCGTGCCAACGCCCAAGGAGTCTGAGCTCCAGGACCATGGATTAGTTTTAAAGCTTTCATTACGCCCAAGCAACGCCGGGCTATGCTGCTAGTCAAATATAAGTTTCTAAAACCGATACCTATTGGTAACATTTATAAATCAAAATTTTTGTTACACGTAATATTTTGACCTAAAAACTGCCACTCATAATTGAGCAAGTGATTAGCACATCTAAGTGTAATTGTAACGTAAATATTAATGATAATATTCAGTCAGTTAAGTGCCATACCTGATACACGATTGCATGATTATGTCTCAAAAAAGACATTTCTGACTGGTTAAAAACTTTTTCAGCCATAGATCAACATTGCTTTATGCGGTACACTGGTTGCCAACCACAAGCTATAGACCCAATGTGTCTTGCTATTAACCCATAGCTGGGAGGCGAAGAGAAGGATTAATAACCTCCCTAAAGGTATTTGCGCGTAAGTGAATGCAATGAATAATGATAATATTAGTCAATTACTGTAAGAATACATTCATCGAGCTGCCAATGTTATTTTCAGTTGAAATTAATAATTTTCTAGTAAAAGAATTCTTCAGGGGAATAGTTTTCTCAAGTTTACTCAAATACTGCATGCACTAAAAATAATTTTTCAAGTAATATGATGGAAACAAAAAGGAAATTAATACTGAGCATCAGGAAGAGATAGCTGAAGTTCCTGAGACACTCAATGAGGAAGGAGGGCTTGGAGAATATGATACTAACAGGCCAGATAGAGGGAAAAAGAGACAGGGGAAAGCAACAGATAACATATTTGAAGAATCTAATCAGGTAAATGACGGAACGAGGATTGCATGGTGTAACAGGAGAAGGCGTGTTCAAAGCCACCAGGGATAGGGAAACGTGGAAGGCCATGATCGCCTACATCCTGAAGGGACAAGGCACATAGAAGAAGAAAATGATTGAGTTAAATATTAAATCCATGAATTATTAAGAAACACACAGACACACACACACACACACATATATATATATATATATATATATATATATATATAGTGTATCGAGGCAGCAGATAATTTTCTTAATATGTACTGTTAAATATAAGAGACAATGAATATCAATTATGTTTAATCATGAGCCGTTCTAAACTTCGTATTTTGGCTTTAATTTCAGGTGTAAATAAAGACAAAAATTCCCCAACATAATAATAAACCCACCACATATATTGGTTTTACTACAACCACGCTCTCCCGTAGACTTCCCTGTCACCTTTCTGATCAGATTGCAATTAAGCAACATTTCTTAGAAAAACATAGCCATGTAGGTAATATCAGACAGATTTTAGTCAACAATACAATGATCCTCACTCATACATACAGTAAAAAACCTTCAGATATTGGAAGCCATCTACATTAAATCCAAACAACCTACACTTAATAAAATCACGTTTAAATCCGGTCATAACACATTACATTGCATTTAAATATATGGTTCTGTTATCATTTCGAGCTATCACGTGGTTTGACGTCATAGAACCGCATTACAAATTTACCAACTGCGGTTGCTATTTTTGGTAACTGTTATCGTTGCTTAGCAAAGTCTTTTGTCAACACAAGTAAAATTGTCGCTGATGGTAGATGTTTTTATGTTAACGTCCTTGTAACCTCCCTGCAGATGGCTCATGTAAACCGAAAGCTTAGAACCAACTTAATAAAAAATTATCCAAATGTTCGAGAATTCTTGTCTTTATTTTCACCTGAAATAAAAGCCAAAATACGATGTCTAGAACGGCTCATGATTAAACATAATAGACATTCATTGTTTCTTATATTTAACAGTATATGTTTAGAATATATATATATATATATAAACGCATCACTCATTCAGTAATGAATTAGAGCACTCTAAATACTGGCGTATGATACATCATACGCTAAAAGTCTGCCCCCTTCTACCGAGCGCCTATAGAATCAGAGATAGAATCGCCAACTGATGCCAATTCGGTCAGGTTTCAATCCTGGGTAAAAGCAATCGGATGTCTAACCGTACTGATGAGATGTGATACAGCGAAACAGATCTGTCTGCGGATGACTACTTTAATATATATATATATATATATATATATATATATATATATATATATATTGACTGATTGATTGATTGTTTAATACTTAGTTTTTTGGTCCTAATAGGGTCAGGCTAGTACGCATTTGTATTAAAAAGAGTCCTATATATTTATTGTCGAACTTTTGAATATTTTTCATTTTTAAACGAGTTATTTCGCTACCTTGGTTTCTACCATGAGTGGTGTCTTCAGTCGACTTTTAATAACTAATAAAAATCGCCTGAGGACACCACTCATGGTAGAAACCAAGGGAGCGAAATAACTCGTTTAAAAATGAAATTATATATATATATATATATATATATATAATGTCCAAGTATATGGTAAGTATGCATGTAATAATATTCCGTATCCAAAGAAAAATTATTCTTATAAATGTGCTCAAAATTTCATCACTTGGTATGGCACAAGTAGTATCGAAACAAAATAGCTACTTTTGTAATTGTATTATGTTATAAGTTCTGAATAAATAATATATAACATTCAGAATGACTTCTCTTGTAATGTATGTGAGAAGCTGTATAAGACTTCGATTAGTCTAACACTGCATTACAAGGATTGAGCGTTGATATTCAGTAGATTGACATGTATTAACTGTGTGTTTAAATCAATGCCAGATCGAATTAAAAAAAATAAGTCATCTTCGACGACACCAACAGGAGAATCGTAATCCATAAAAAAAACTTATATCCAAGTCAATGTAGTCATCCTCGGCCACGAGTGGAATTGCACCATATATATATATATATATATATATATATATATATATAATCTTCCACTCTGACACTACGAATTTTCTGGATGTCTGCTCGATATATCGCCGGACCGTCCCTCAATACCGGTTATGGAAATCTGGGAGAACAAAGTCAATCACAACGGACAGTAGCTTAATCTGAGTTACTTGAAATAAAATAATTTCATTTCATCTTGGCTTAATCAGATCAGAATGACACACTGTCCGACTAGATTCCTATCACGGGAATACCTTAAATACGGGCAATATATACGAGAAGAATAAGCGCTAGGCTCTCACACTTTTTCTATATGTGTCCGTGTGCATCTTTAGTATTGCTGTCAGCAAACGCAAGCCACGGCGCTATCATTCTGCCACTGAGCAGTTTCCTTCTTTATCCGCCTCTGTTACGTCTTAAACAAGTTGTTGAGAATGAAGATTTTCTCCCAACCAACTATATCTTTGCTCGATAATGGAGGTGAATTAGGAATCTTAAAAAAATCTATATATATAAAAGTGACGAGGATGGGCTTTGCGTAAGTATTTCTTTGTTTGATAGATTCGACTTAGCGTCTGCATTTTGCGGTCTAGCTCGACAGGAGTTGTGCTCAGATGTAGATTAAAATTTAAGAACGCTACTGACACCTTGAAATTTTTTCAAAAAGCCAAAATTAGGGATAAAAAAATAAATATTTTCACCCCACAAAGTCAGGGATCAGTTTATGTATTGATTATAATATAGAATCGATCACCCTTTATATTTTCTAAATCTATATATGTTGCTCTTCCCCCTCCCATCCTAATCCAATAGAGACATTCTACATTGTTATCTATATCTATAAATTGACGAGGGTGGATGTTGTGTAATTATTTGCTATGTAAATTCACCATATGTTTTTTTTATTCTTATTATTCTTTAAACTACCCGAGTGAAACCGGTCTTATCTATATATATATAAAAGTGACGAGGATGGGCTTTGCGTAAGTAATTATTTGATAAATTCGACTTAGCATCTGCATTTTGCGGTCTAGCTCGAAGAGAATTGCGCTCAGATGTAGATCAACATTTTAGAACGCTAACAACAACTTGAAATTTTCAGAAAGCCAAAATTAGGGATAGAAAAATATATATTATCACCCCACAAAATCAGGGATCAGTTTATGTATTGATTATAATATAGAATCGACCACCCCACTTTATATTATCTATACATGTTGCCCCCCTCCCACCCTAATCCGATAGGCATTCTACATTGTTATCGTTATCTATAAACGTGACGATGGTGGACGTTGTGTAAGTAATTGCGATTTAAATTCATAATATTTTTTTAATTCTTATTATTCCTTTAAGTCAGTCAGTCAGTTGAGTGCCATACGTGATACACGCTTGGGCGATCATGTCTCGACAGAAGATTATCCCGCAGTAGGTTGCCGACCAAGGCTATAGAACCCAATCTGTCTTGCTATTTAACACATAACTGGAAGGAAGAGACGGATTAATACCTTTCCCAAGGGTATTTGCACGTAAGTGAATACAATGGATCCGAACTTGGCTCTCCGGTTTCTCGATCCGAGCCGATATCCACCGTACCACAACGCACTCGGGCTAAACTGCGAATATATATATATATATATATGACATTTTTAAGAAATTTTGCAGAAACTAAAGTTTCATTGAAGCTAGATTTGATTACGCGTTTCACTATTCAAGGCTTAATCAGAACCAAACACTACAGAAAAAAACGTGTGTATATGCATTTGTGTGTCTGCGTAAATAATGAATGAATCATTGTACTTTTTCTCTAAGCGAGCATTTCTCGTGATTAAAGAAGAAAGAAAATAAGTGACTTTTTAAAAAGCTCTTAATATTTACTCTGTACCATTTCTTTATAATTCTTTGCTCATATGGAAAATTGTTAATATCTCTTCCCAGTTTTTTTGTATCGGATTAAAAGTAAAGCCCCATTTCATTTTTCAGAATGACTTGAAAGGAAGAAATTCCTACAGTCTTTTATGAAATAAACCCAAGGCAAATCCTCATCTAACCCTTCAAAAAGGGTTGAAAGCAAAATATTTATAAGCTTTTATATCTGTTCATATGTTTACTATGTTAATATATGTTTAAAATAGGATATAGATTCTCGGTAATTTTTTAAAAAAATTGAACAAATAAAAAACATTTCATCACTAGAAACGCTAGCTTAGGAAAAGAGTACTATGATTCACTACTTAAGCATTCTTGAAAATTCTTTCCAAATTCATTACTTCCAAAATGAAGCTGCTATCTATTAACTATCACAGACAGTCGCTCCTACGCCCCATTAGCATGGATCAGGCCAGCCTCCCTCAGAACAAAACGCTACGCCTCCTTGACCTAACACTCTCAGCGGATTTAAAGTGGAATGACTATATAGAATCTATAGCTAAGAAAATCGGTTCTCTGTGAAGGGCAAGGAAACACTTCCCGTCTGAAACCATCCTGCACATATCCAAATCTACCATCCGCCCGTACATTGAATACTGCTGCCACATCTGGTCGGGTGCTCCTGCCATTCACGTAGGTGTTCTTGACAAAACCCAACGGAGAATCTATAATGTGATCGATCCCGATCGGCAGCTCAGATACAGTCACTATCTCACTGGCGCAATGTGGCTTCCGTGTGTCTCTTCTACAAATACTTTCACAGCTTCTACTTCGATGAATTTAGCTCACTGGTGCCCCCTATATACGAATTTACTCGAGCTACAAGATTAGCAACTAGGTTCCATCCTTTTCCTGTGAATGCAATAAAATGTAAACGCCAATTCTACTCCAACAGCTTCTTTTCTCGCACTTCCCACCTGTGGGATTCTCTTCCGTATACTTGCTTTCCCGACAGCTACAATCTCCAAGAATTTAAACGTGAAGTCAAGTCATCTCCCGTTTCACTAACCTGCATCCTCTCTCTCTCTCATGCTCTTTTATCCGTCCACTCCACTCTCATCATTATTCTCACGCTTCTCTTACCCACTTTCTGACACCCCTATAACCTGTCACTCTTTCTCATAACTTTCCTCCTATGTAACCCCCTGCAAAACAGTGGCAGTAAAATGCCATGCGTGGTGTGATATGATTATAAAAAAAAAAATACACACAAACAGACACACATTTCTTTCTTTCGTTTTGCAGCTGATGAAACCTAGAAAGGCAAAACGCGTAATCAAATCTAGTTTCGATTAAATATGTTCCATTTGTCAAATTTCTTAAATCTCGTCGAGATTTTATATCCTATTTTAAATAAATACGTTTTTACATTAACATTCTGTTTGCCACAAACTGCAAATTTAATTTATTTTTAATTAAGTATACTAGATTTTCATCCAAACTTTTTGTTCACCTGGAGTGCTTGTTCATCTAATATTCAAATTAAGTTCTGACCTTAGACCAAAACGTTCAACTTTCATTAATTTGTATGCCAGTTGAATTCGTTTTAAATTAAATTAGCGAGTATCTCAGTTAATTTTCAACCTATTTTCACCTACTCAGACCTAAACATAAATTTCTGTTAAATCCCGTCAGAAAGTGAATTGAAAATACAATCTCTTGTTTTAATCTTAAAAAAAAAAAAAAAAAACGATGTTTAAATGAAAAAGACCTTTCTTATTAAAAGTTAGTTCATTTTCACATTTAAATAAGGCATTTCAAGGCATATAAGACTCACGAGTCTATAAGACGCATTAAAAGGTAGTTCCTTTTCTGTTTAAATATCGCATTTGACGGGATATAAGACGCACAGTTCTATAAAACGCAACCCAATTTCAGCAAGAAAAAAATTAGTAATTAGTAAAACTAGTAAAATTATTAGTTAATGGTACAACCTAGGCTATATTTATGGGATATGATTTTGGTTAATTTAAGCCATGATTACAATGAAACAATAATAGGGAAACAGGGAAACAGGAAAAATGGGCGGGAGGGGGGGGAGAACACGAGCCTATGAAAAATTCATTACGATATCCAAAGGTAAGAAAACAAAATAAAACAAAGCAATTATTACAAATGAGCAAAACAGTACAATTATCCTTAAAATTTTATTCATCTTCAACACCATAAAATTCGTCGTCTTCGTTATTAAAACTCTAGTACACATTTCCAATACTACTATCATATGAGTTACTCTAAGTTCACAGTAGTTGCCAGGTAGCTAACTTTGGCCGACTATCATGAATTTTTGGTACCTAAGACGTAGGGGAATTTTAAAAGATATTTTTATTAAAAGAAAAAGTGCGTCTTACATACCGTCCAATACGCCACATGATTTTGAAATGAGGCTTTTAAGAGACTTTATATAACTCCTTAACAATTCAGACAATTAAGTGCCATACGTGGTACACCCGATCATCTCCCTTTCGATCCATGACTGACTAGGCAGAAGATTTTCTCGTAATAGGTTGCCATTTTTTCTGCGGTAGACTGGTTGCCAACCAAGGCTACAGAACCCAATCTGTCCCGATATTTAACCAATAGCAGGAGGGAGAAGAGATAGATTCATATCTTTCCTAAAGGTATTTTCGTATAAGTGAATGCAATGAACGTAAGTGTAATTCGAACTCGGCTCTACCGATTTTCCATTACACCACAATGCGCTTTAATTACCGACGAATGAAACTAGATTCAAGTAATTAATCTATCTTTTTAAATCAACATTATTTCTTATTATTACAAAATTTATACGAGAGTGAATAAAAATATAATGCAATTTGTTTTATTATATAATAAATCAGGAACACAGGCAGGCAAGATATATCTTTTCATCACAGGTTCAATTCTCAACATAATCACCTCTTCTTTCAAAGGCAGTATTTCACCTCCGACAGAGGGCATGCACACCAGTTTCGTAAAAGTTCACTGTATGCTGGTTTAGCCAATTTCTATAAGCAGTTTTCACTATCATCACCACCTTTCTTAACACCCTCAGATTTCTCTCTCTTTGGTCTTATAAAAGAAGCATTGAGAAGCAAGCATTATGTACCCACAATGTATTTGTTTTTATTTTTTAGTCTTTCTTCAGGCTCCTCGTACTCCCAAAGAGTTCAAATAAGGATTCGTCTGTCAATAATATATTTTGCTAAATTATGAATGTTATCTATGAGAAGCTTTTTTTTGCTTTCACCACAAACCGAACAACATATTCTTTAAGATTGCAAAATTTTTCAACGAAGTTAAAATGCAAATACAGTTGTTAAATGCTCATCCTAACTAATGTTGTAAACAAAGCATATGTGGTTTTCTCTAACGGAAAAAAATGATTATGCCAATATGATAGTATACTCTTTTTTATTTTTAATTTTAAAGAAATTCATAATACAAGTCAAGATCAAGGCAATTAACAATGTTGGGAGGGCTCAAATTAAAATTTCATTCCAAGAACGCTACTTTCAAAGACAAATTTCCAAGAAAGTGAAGATTTTTAGACATGGGGACAATATTCATTGCAAAAACAGAAACTGGCGTAAATTTTGACAGAAAAGGAGCTGAACCACCAAAAGTGAGAAGTGCTATTGAAGATAAACACTTGATTATAAAAAGAAAAAGAATTCGGATGAAAACTGCTCCAGTTTAGAAAATTTTATTTCGTCTTGACAACAACCAGTGTTACTCTCATCTGTGAAAAACAGATTTTGATCAGTGCCTAGCTAGTAAAAACAAAAAAAAAGTTACGGAAGTTGAATAAGCAGAAAATATTGACATAAGCATAAAATACATCGAAGTGTAGGGAGCTGGTTAATGTTTCTTTTGTTCGGCCTTGTGTCTTTCTTAATCGAACTCCCTACAGTTTACATGATTTATGTTAAAGTAATATTCATTAGAAAGGTTTTCATCAAAAGGTTGCTTGTCGGCAGTTGGAATGCGTAGAATTTGTGCAGAATAGTGGAACAATGAAATATACACTTTGCACTTAAAATAGAAATTTATTATAAGGAGAAATAATAAGAGTTGTAGAAATTAATGTTCAATTATAAACGTTAGTAAGTAGTTATGAGAAGAGTTTATATTCAATGATATGGTTGAAAAATTAAGAGTCCATACGAAATGTTTGTAGCATTAATTGTTGAGAGAGAGAGAGAGATGTCCGGGTCACTTGAAGTTAAGTTACATCTTTGATGTGTGTCAGCAACCTGCCTTCTCTCAACTGACCGTGACCGGTTCGTGACCATTCTTAAATATTGAAATGTGAATTAGAGACGATTTTTTTCTTTAGCTATGAAAAATCCGTTTCTCTTACGTATTTTGAATTTTGCGATTTGATGACCAATCAGACTCTAGAGTTCCGCTACAGGTCCGTAAAAGAAATTTGATATTTATTTATTTTTGGTTTACCACCAGAACATCTGCGTGGAGTCCAGTTGCACAAAGACTAATTTTGGTCATTTGCTTTCTGAATCTCTGGCGGCAAACATCCTGTCCCTCGGTATCACCACAGCATAAGGATTACACATTGAAACAGTGGTGAAATGTATTTTGGACAGTCGTGTTCAAATTTGATATTTTTGATAGCAATAGGATAGTGTATGTGAGAAGAAAGGCAAGAGAAAGTCAAGATATCGTATGTGTATTCCAACAGCTTAGCATGTTAGTGGGTCTGTTTCGGTGTTGGGTATTTTGGCTGGATATTTGATTCAAGCCAAGGGAATCATGAATAAAATACAATATCATTCGAATTTTGGAAAGACATAATATACCGTTTTATCTATGCATAACTGAAAAAGATCAGCTTTCATCAAGACAACGAACCAAATCCCTTTTTTAAATTAAAATTATCTCGACTCGAAAAAAAAAAAGAAGACATTTTAGAATCTGATTTGGTCGCTTAAATTTCCTGATCTCTTTCTCTCATTGAATTAGTATTATATGGATTACCTGGGGGAGCTTGAAGCGAATAACCAAATAGTGGTATTTCTTCAGTACTTGAAGGACACTTAGAAAGGTTTTCCAACTACTTTTTTTCCAACACTGTTAGAATGAATGCCAAGAATATGTAAAGCAATGTTTAAGGCAGCTTTATTGACTAAAACAAAACTTCATATCGCATGATATTTATTTATAGTTAGGTGCTTACGTTGTTATAAAAATAAAAGCAAATACAATGTAGTCATTGAATTTTCACCTTTTACTTTAAATATACAAATATGTCATTTCAAGGTGTTTTTAAAGTAACGCATGTTGTTGCACACATTTTGCTTGTAGCATATATATATATATATATATATATATATATATAGCTATGGGTATATGTGTGTTTGTATGTGTGCGTGTGCAAACCTAAAACAAAGTGAGCTATTGGCAAATTATCAAAGAACGATCACACCAAAAGTTAAACCTTAAAGTTAAAGAAAAAAATTGAAACAAATAAAAAATAAAAAAATAAAAAAAAAGAGAAAGGTTAGGAAAAAAAACATTCTATTGAAGGAAAGAAATCATCAAACAAAGAAATATCACCTATCTTGAAAAAAACCGAAAGTTCTCATTTTCTCTAGTAACGCTAACAAACCAAGCAACATTCAGGGACTGTGATACAAATAATAATTGCGAGCTTCACGCTAAACGATAGGCAGACGAACATCACTGGTTCTTCTCTGACGATAGCGTAGCGTGATTTGGACCTGAGTCATTAAGTCTTGCTTTGTTCATTACCACACACCCACAACCACATATAAGCACACGCACCCATGTGTGTGTGTATACTTAGGCAGCAATCTCTCTTTTATGCAGGTCTCATGACAAATAACAGACAAAATATTATGTGTTCTTGATCAATCCAGGTTCGTAAGTAATTACTTTGGATACACCACAACACATTTGACGAGAAAACTCACGTTACGTTTCTCTCACCATAACTCTGTTCAGTTAAAAGCCATACGTGATACACGCTTTGGGCGATCATGTCTCGAAAAAGTCATGACTGACTGGGCAGAAGATTATCCCGCAGTAGGTTGCTATTGCTTTCTGGGGTAGACTGGTTGCCAGCCAAGGCTATAGAAACCAATCTGTCTTATTATTTGACTCATAGCTAGAGAAAGAAGAGATGTATTAAATAGAAATTGGTGAAGGATCAGTTTATTATTCATAACAATATAAAACTGATCCCCCTCTTTATGCTCAGTAGAAGCCTCAATCATGTTTTGAACTATTATATTCAGTCAGTCAGTTAAGTGCCATACGTGATACAGGCTTAGGGCGATCATGCCTCGAAAGAGTCATGACTGACTGGGCAGAAGATTATCCCGCAGTAGGTTGCTCTTGCTTTCTGGGGTAGACTGGTTGCCAACCAAGGCTATAGAACCCAATCTGTCTATTATTTAATGCATAACTGGAGGAAAGAGACGGTTTAATATCTTCCCCAAGGGTATTTGTGCGTAAGTGAATGCAAGGAATTCTACTGGAATTCGAACCCGGCTCCCCGATTTGTCGTCCCGAGTCGATATCCATTACACCACAAAATAGGTCTCATTCAAATACACATGAAGACCTACCAAACTTTATCCGTAATATACTCGTTGATAATACAGCTATTATGGTTTTATCCACATGCAAAAAGGCTAAAAATAATGGAGCCATTATTAATAAAACGAAAAATTCCAACACTTGATAATATCAACTCGACAACAATGTGCTTAACGGTGTTCGGAATATAAACATGACTCTACACACATAAACACTATGCATATTCAGTTACGATTAAAATAAAATACATCCTTGATAATGTCTAAAAAGTATATCCGAAAGCGCTCGGGAAAATAAAACATTTTCAGAAAAAGCAATGAGATCACCTAAAAAAGTATATAAAAATCCTAATCATAATAACTTGCCTGTTATTTTAATGAAAGCTTCATATATATATATATATATATATATATATATATATATATATATATATATATATATATATATATATATATATATAATATATATATATATATATATATATATATATATATATATATATATATATATATATATATATATATATATATATATATATATATATATATATATATATATATATATATATATATATATATATATATATATATATATATATATATATATATATATATATATATATATATATAATATATATATAATATATATATATATATATAATATATATATATATATAACATAGTGATGATCCACGTATACTGTCTTAATATGTATAGGAAAAACTGCTAAAAAGTTGTAAGTCTAAAAATATATTTTTTGACAATATTTGTTTATTCCTATTATTATATTTGATATTTCAGACCGTCCTCGGTCCTTCATCAGAAATTTTAAAATCATTTGTTTCTGATGAAGGACCGAGAGCGGTCTGAAATATAAAATATAATAATAGAAATAAACAAATACTGTCAAAAAAAATACATTTTTAAACTTACAACTTTTTAGCAGTTTTTCCTATATATATTAATATAGAGATAGATAGATATTGAATTTCTAACAAAAGAAATCTGGTGGCTCCAGATGTTACTGACATATTGGGTATTCAACGTCAGACCTACGAGCAAATAACTTTGCCCTCTCTATTCAAACATACTTTAGCAGTCTGTTGCATGAATGTAAATGCATATGTCTTGGACAGAAATGGCTAAGTCGACTAATAGCACAAAATGGACCGACAAATACAATTTTAAAAGTAAAAGCAGATTCTTTTCCTCGCTAGAGCCGAACTTGTCCATTATTCTGTCCTATTATTCTGTTATGATGACATTGTGGGTAATTGATGCGAAGGAGAAGAAGAACTGACAAGACGCTAAACAAAGGAAGCAGTGAGGATGACAATAAAAGATGTCCTGGAAAAAGCGTGGAATAAATTTGGCTCGGTCGAACGAAAACATTAGGAAAATAAATGGATTTCACATTAGCATCTGTGACAATGCAACTGCCTTGTGAAGCGTAAATGTCTCACGTCGCTTGAAGAAAAAAATAAGTTTTTGTTCTTTACTCGTTCTTTTGTGACGAGAGAACTTCATCTACATAGCTCGATGCATGGGAAAACCGTAGGTCATTGACTCTTTAAAAATGACATTCGACCTGAACTTTTCAATTCTTTCGGTGTCATTTTTTTATAATGTCGTTGTTTCACAATTATTAACCCTCCAAAGTACAAAGCACTAAGATCTATTCATTCTGTGTCTAGTTTCAACATTTTTTTACCTTCAGTCAATTTCTTTTTCTTCATTTAAGTTCCTTTGAAACGTCGACAAATATACATTAACGGCCATAATTATTAGGCCACACGAGTGTTTAAAAGAATGACGTATTTCATACTATTTTTAGCATTTATTGCCAAATAAATAATTGTAAATGAAAATATAATGGATCTTTTGTTAATACAACACAATAACATTTGCATCAAATGAATTTATAAATATTTAATAATTACCTATATTGCAGTTTCGTCAATGAAAAAATGAAGAATAGTTAGGGTGATTCAGACAAGTTCATCTTTGCTTCCTTGCCTTGTAAAAATTTGGCAAAGTAATAATAACAAAAGAACCATTCTATTTTCATTTAGAATCATCCACTTGACAATAGATACTAAAAATAATATGAAATACATCATTTCTTTTAAAAAACTGGGGTGGCCTAGTCATTATGGCCGCTTATATATATATAAGAAAAATTAAGAGACGCGTTATTTCATGGTCAATCGGAATTATAGGCCTATTTCAGGCGAGCCATCGTCAGCTTCCGTCTTTATTTAACGAAGGATTCTACACGAATGAGATTCACAAAAACCTGAGTAAACGAATTACAAAAATGAAGGTCGCTCCTTTAAAAGGGAGCGACGTTTATTTTTTTTATTCTGTTAAGGGAGCAACTCTTTTAAGGAAGCGACCTTTATTTTTCTTAATTTGTCTTATATTTGATCTATATGTATTTATATGCATATATGTTTAGAGCTCTCTTAGAGAGTTATCCTACCACTATATGTAAAGGATACTCCTTTGGATTCTTCTATGCCCACACTGCATGCTGATATGTATATAAATTTGAAGTGGGAAAAGCCTTCGGGACCTAAAACGAAAATTTACCGATTTCTTTGCCATCATCTCTCTCATCTGTTAAAATAGATAAACTTGTTTTATTTTGATGTTTTCTATTTTTTGCTCGCACTTTCAGTTGCTTGTATAACGACCAAACATTGTCTTTTTATGATTGGTGGTTAATTCGAGACTAGATATGTTATATTTAACCGGCCATAGATCCATTATAACTCATTTCAAAATCTACAAGATATAAACTGAAACATACTGAGAGAAAATATAACAGCCTGATCCACAACTAAAACAGATTAAAAATAATAGAAGCCTTAATAATAATTTTAAAAAAAACTAATGCTCAGTAACATTAATTACAAATACGGTCACAACGTGTTGACTGTGTTCGGATATAAAACATTCCTAGATCTTCGGATGAGTGCATAAACATTCACATATTTAATTTTAAAAGATCGTCCTTCATAATGGCTAAGAGAATATTCGAAAATCCTCAGATTTGCAAAACTTTTAGACAGTTTTTTTTTTACACACATTTTGTCCAGAAAATAAAACAGTAGAAACAAGAAAAATGAAATAAAATGCTAAATCGCAGTACTTTATCAGTCGTCTTACACGAAACACACACACACACACACACATATATATATATATATATATATATATATATATATATATTATTGTAAAACGTACCAACAAAACAGTAGCCCTAATTACGACCGAAACCAGAAAACCTACTGCAACAAGTCGGTAAAGTTAGTCGTCAAACCCAAAAGGTACTAGCAAATGGATAGAGGGGAATAAAAAAAGAGAAACAAAGCATAAGCTGTGTTCGAAAGAAAAAAAACCCAAGACGAAAAACAGTTCATTTAACACATAAAATATAGCCACAACACTGCCTTAGCTACATACGTATGGCATCTAAAAAATACTACTAATAAAGACGCCATTCTCAAATGGGAAATAATAAAAAATGCCCTAAATATAAAGTAGGTAGTAAGTTTTACCAACTTTGTGGTGAAGACAAATTAGCAATCGCTTTATTTGAACCTTCCCAAAACTTACTTAACTCTAAAACTGAAATTCTAAATAAGTGCAGTCATTTAAAAAATCAATTACTTTATTTTTTTTTCTTTTGTTGTTGTTGTTGTCGTCAATAAAGATTGTTTTACCCTTTGTTTTTGGTTTGGTATCTTCTGATCAGTGCTATTTAATTTGTTGGCCAAGTCCTGACGATCAGGCGAGTGAAACCGCGGTCTACTTTTGGCTCACTTTTAGATTTAGTTCGCGTATATATATATATATATATATATATATATACACACACACACACACACTACCGGCTATAATTATTAGGCGACTCTAGTTTTTTTAAAGAAATTATGTATTTCATATTATTTTTAGTATTTCTTGCAAAGTGGATAATTCTAGATGAAAATAGATTTTTTTGTTATTATTACTTCCCAAAGTTTTACAAGGCAAGGAAGCAAAGATGAACTTGTCCGAATCACCCTAAATTTTATTTATTCTTGCATTGATGAAACTGCAATATAGGTAATTATCAAATATTTAGAAAATGTGATGCACATATTATTGTGAAATATTAACAAAAGAACCATTCTATTTTTTGTTTACAATTATTTCCTTGGCAATAAATGCTAAAAAATAGTATGAAATACATCATTTTTTTAAAACACTGGAGTGGCCTAATAATTATTGCCGGTAGTGTATACGTACATATATATATATATATATATATAGTGAGAGAGACAGATTGTGAGATATTATTTCTCGTTAATCTCGTAGATGTCAGACAGGATAAAAAGCTTATTGATATTACTGGTTGTGTGGGGAGGATATTAATACGTGTGTGTCTGATGGGTAATATAGTTTCTGACAGACTGAAAAAAAATATGAACATTCAACTTTGTGATTTTAGCTGAGAATGACATTTGAAGTTGCAAAGAAATATATTGCATTTCTACAACAAAACTTTTTTGTAAAATATTTTTTCTTAGCAATGTCTTAGAAAATTCTCTGTTAAAAGCCATGGACCCGGGCGCATTAATATACTATAACAATTATCTCGAAGCACGATAAAACAGTTTTATCCGACTGTGTCTAGATTGATAATCGTTATCAGCAATATCATTTTCAGTTCTTTTTTTTTATTACCCGTTCACAATGGATGTCCCAGCGAATCCATCAGTTGTCAATAACTGTCCATGACAACGAACCGATCTTTATTTTACTTTGTTGTCTTATTCAGTATTGGAAGCTGGCGCAATTAGTCTGCCTATATTTGGAAGACGAAATATTTTTGCTGCTTTGCCATATATTACGTACATTTCCCGACAGACTGTCACAATTGGTTTCAGAACCATGTTTTTCGCTTCCATCTCTTTGTTCACTCTTTATTCTCTTATCGTGTCAAGCTTCGTTTAAAATGACTGATGTTGTTTTATTTTTCTAATGGTTTTTGCATTGTCGCAAGTTCGTATTTTTGTGGATGCCAGGAGAGTAAATCTTTGATCTTTTATCATTCCTATACCTGGATAGATTACCTTCTTTTTGTTCTATTGTAGGAAAACAAGTTTACTCATATATTCACCAATCTGTCTATATCTATCTAGTGTGTGTGTCTGTGAGAGAGAGAGAGAGAGAGAGAAAATGATAGAGAAAGAAAGAGATCTATCTATCTATCTATCTCAGACTGTTCTTATCTATCTATCTCAGACTGTTCTTATCTATCTATCTCAGACTGTTCTTATCTATCTATCTCAGACTGTTCTTATCTATCTATCTATCTCAGACTGTTCTTATTCTTATCTATCTATCTCAGACTGTTCTTATCTATCTATCTATCTCAGACTGTTCTTATCTATCTATCTATCTCAGACTGTTCTTATCTATCTATCTATCTCAGACTGTTCTTATCTATCTATCTATCTCAGACTGTTCTTATCTATCTATCTATCTCAGACTGTTCTTATCTATCTATCTATCTCAGACTGTTCTTATCTATCTATCTATCTCAGACTGTTCTTATCTATCTATCTATCTCAGACTGTTCTTATCTATCTATCTATCTCAGACTGTTCTTATCTATCTATCTATCTCAGACTGTTCTTATCTATCTATCTATCTCAGACTGTTCTTATCTATCTATCTATCTCAGACTGTTCTTATCTATCTATCTATCTCAGACTGTTCTTATCTATCTATCTATCTCAGACTGTTCTTATCTATCTATCTATCTCAGACTGTTCTTATCTATCTATCTATCTCAGACTGTTCTTATCTATCTATCTATCTATCTATCTATCTATCTATCTCAGACTGTTCTTATCTATCTATCTATCTATCTATCTATCTATCTATCTATCTATCTATCTATCTCAGACTGTTCTTATTTATCTATCTATCTATCCATCCATCCATCCATCTATCCATTAACTCTTATATAATATCAGTGTTCCTATTTGCTGTGAATGTTAAAACAATCTCCTCACAAATAAAGAAAAGACTTAACGTATGAAAAATGGTGGTATACAAAAAGATGCTGAGGATATCATGGACTGAACATGTCAGCAATAATGACACTTATATTTTACATCGGCAACCCAAAATGCCAAATACAGGTAGAGGATACTAAAATCAAACAAGTACTAAAATGTTAATACCTTGGAAGTGTTCTAACAGGAGATGGAAAGTGTCACACAGACACAGGAAAATTTCACTAGACACAAAGCAGAGAGAGCTAGACTGATATGTGATGTCAGTTCTTCAGTACGGCAGTAAATGCTGGACAATATCATCGAAGATGAGGAAAAAACTTGAAGCAGCGAAAATGTGGTTTTAGAGAAGGATGCTGCGGATATCGTGGACTGAACATGTGAGCAATGATGAGGTTTTGGAAAGATTGGCATTGAAAAGAAAATTAATAGTGAGTATCAGAAAGAGACAACTGAAATTCCTGGAACATGCAATGAGGAAGGAGGTCTTGGAGAACCTGATACCGACAGGCCAGATAGAAGGAAAAAGAGACAGTGGAAGTCAGCGGATAACACATTTGAATGGCCTGATCAGGTGGGTGACGGAATGGGATTTGCGTGGAGTAACAGGAGACAGGGAGACGTGGAAAGGCATGATCGCCAATGTCCTGAAAGGACATTGGCGATCATGCCTTTAGATCATGCACATAGAAGAATAATATATATGCAGACTGCTTATAAGAAATTATGTGGATATAAAATGGGGGATCAGTTCTATATTATAATCAATATGTAAACTGATCCCTCATTATGTGGCCATGCTAGTTTCTATACATTTATATTCTAGATTTATGGTGTTGAGCTAGTGGATAGCTGAGCGGGTTTTGGGTGTTGTAAGAGAAGAAAGCGTGATAAGAGCCACCAGGGATAGGGAGACGTGGAAAGCCATGATTGCCTACGTCCTGAAAGGATAGGGCACATAGAAGAAGAAGACGATATTTTACATCACTGATAAAATTTCCGCATACCTGGGATGTGTTTTAACAGAGGACTACAATTGCAACACTGAGATCCGGCGGCGTATGAGCATGGTCAAGAATGCAGTCTAGAAACTAAATAGAGTACTGAGAGACAGACCTATTTCACATAAAACAAAGAAGAGAGTGGACAGATTGGCTAGCAACCAGTCTATCTCAGAAAACAATGGCAATCTACTGCGGGATAATCTTCTGCCCATTCAGTCATGTCTCTTTTGAGACATGATCGCCCAAAGCGTTTATCACGCATGGCACTTATATAATAGTTGAAAACATGATTAAGGGTCCTACTGGGCATAAAGCGGAGGGTCAGTTTTATATTGTTACGAAGTAATAAACTGATCCCCCACTAAGTACTACTTAATAATATAATACATCTCTTCCCCACTCTAGCTATTTGTCAAATAATAGAACAGATTGGGTTCTATAACCAGTCTACCTCAGAAAGCAATGACAACCTACTGCGGGATAATCTTCTGCCCATTCAGTCATGTCTCTTTCGAGACATGATCGCCCAAGCGTTTATCACGTGTGGCACTTAACTGACCGAATGAGGAGACTGAAGTAATGTTTCCCCATAGATGAGATTGTAATACAATTTTTACTATTTACGCTGTAGCGTGTAGTTTAGAATATTTAATTTTTCTATTTTAAATATTTATTTTATTTTATTTATTTATTTTTTTTTTTTTTTTGGCTGGTTTTTGTTTTGTGAGAATTAGCAGATCGTTATTTCAGTAAATATGTTGAGAATTTCATGTTCTGCTTGCTGATGTCCGGATATTTCATACAGTACAAAACCAATAATTCCTGAGAAGTGATTTTCTAAGCTCAGCTTATATGTAGCTCCAGGCTAAAATAAAGGGGCACCCAGTGAGAATCGAACTTACTCCTCAGTTGTAATGATTCTAGCTTGCTAACAATTGCACCACTTCGAGGTGACCCCAAACATTTCAAAAAGTAAGCAAAAACAACAAACAATAGAACATACATATTTGCAACGCATAGAATATTACTTGGTTCTAATAAAAAATTCGTCGATTTAATGTCTAAATTATATTTTCCTTTCGGCATTAAGTAAATAGAACAACTTATCTAACCTTTAATTCAGGCAGTCAGTTAAATGTCATAAGTTATACACGCTTAAGCGATCATATCTTGAAAGAGACATGAATGACTGGGCAGAAGATTTCCCGCAGAGGGTTGCTATTATCCTCTCCGCAGTAAAGTGAATCCAAAATGGAAGCTGATGGTTACGGTAAGTCCTCCTAATAGGCTAATTGATAGATGTAATCTATGTTTAATAGAAAAAATTAAGATTTTAAAATTTCACTATCAGAATGTAGTTCTCAATAAACGTAAAAAAATCATTAGTATGTGCCGTCGCCGTAATAGATTTAAATTTCAATAATTAGTTCCTTCAAACTTTTATCCATAGCAGAAATTGCCTTTTACATAAATTAGATTTTGAAATTTGGTGAATCCGTAACCTTTTCACTCCTACCTACCACTACTAACACAATGGTCAATTCACATGCCTCCCACTACCAAAGGAGAATTTGCCACTATGATTCCCCTCGGTTTATCCCTAGAGTAACCAACATTCCTCAATCCTTCCTTTACTAGACCCTGCATCCGGCATAAGAACTTTTTGATTGAACGGGGTTGACAATGCATGTTTCGAACTGACATGCTGAAATAGTTATTCTCCTAAAATATTTTCTGAATTTATATATATATATATATATATATATATATATATATGTGTGTGTGTGTGTGTGTGTATATATATATATATATATATATATATATATATATGTATGTATATATGTATGTATTACCCATGAAATTGTGGTATATCTAAAAAATTTTCTAATATATATATATATTAATGTACATTGATAAAAACCTGTCGAATTAAATAAATACGTTAATTTCATATATATATATATATATATATATATATATATATATATATAAAACATACATTATATATACATATTAAAATACATTAATTCTTTATATCTATCTATCTAAATTTATTTATAAATGGAACTTTGTGTGTGTGTCCGTTACCTATAGACTCCGAAACGGCCGAACCGATTTTCTTGAAAATTTACACAGTTGTACTATAAGTGTCTGCGAGTGTTCTTAGCTAGGTTTTGTGTCGAGGTACCCCCGATAAATATCGATATTCAAAAAAATCGGGTTATAGAATGAGTGGTCCGATTTTAATAAAATTTGATACACTCATACACAAAGACATAAGAAACTATATTCAGAAGTTTCAAGGTTGCATTTCTTACAATAGTGCAGAAAATCGATGATATATATATATATATATATATATATATATAAAGAATTAATGTATTTTTTAATTCGATAGGTTTTTATCAATTCATATGTAATTTTTATTGAATACTTGCATTTGCGTAGACACGCTGTTTATTTAAACAATATTTCATTTTGTCTAATTTTCTGCACATCCTAGAAGTAACTTATTAAAGGAAACGCGAAGTGTGCATTAAAAAAAATGTTTCATTTATTAAACTTATTGATTAATTCGGTGACGTTCAATACGTATTCACTATATATTTAATTTGTTTTGAAGTTCATTTTTCAAGGAAAAATTATTAACATTCCGGAAAGTGAAATTACCTCATAAGCATCGTATTGAAAATAGCGTCATTTTTGTTTGTCACGTGAGCAGTAATGGCGTTTTTCTCAACAGGCCACTGATGCCCTGCCAAAGTAACTGGTGACCTGATCAACAGTTAATCAGGTTAAGTGAATTGTTTCGCCGACGAAAGCAACGATTCTCTGTTTGTTTGGCTTTAGTTTGTCCGTTCACTTATGAATTAGTAATGATTCAATTATCTTGTTATATAATGGATTTAATTACATAATTTCTGGTAACTTCCTCAACAGAACAACAACGAAATGATGTAAAAATGACCAGACTTGACTGGAAGCCACATGCTAATAGACGATTGGCTGGTACATGACCAGACTTGACCGGAAGCCATATGCTAATAGACGATTGGCTGGTACAGGCCAGCGTAACGGAATTAATTTAAGAAAAAAAAAACTATCAGGTAAAGTTTTAAACTTCCGTCGTTTATCATCATCTATTTTCATTCACATTTAGTCAGTTAAATGCCATACGTGATAGACGCTTGGGGCGATCATGTCCCGAAAGACATATAACTGAATGGGCAGAAGATTATCCCGTTGCTTTCTGAGGTAGACTGGTTGCTAGCCAAGGATATAGAACCCAGTCTATTATTTAACCCATAACTGGAGGGAAGAGACGGATTAATACCTTTCCCAAGGGTATTTTTGCATAAGTGAATGCAAAGTAATTCAACTGGAATTCGAACTCTGTTCCCCGATTTGTCGTTCCGAGTCGATATCTGCTGCACCACAACCCACATCCTACCTCACATTAGAAATACAACTTTCTTGGCATAAAACTATGAAGGGATAGATTACCGATAATGTCAGTGAACGGAAATGAAAAAGTATGCTATGTTTCTTCAAAACGTAAGAAAATATAGTGTAGTAATTTACTCTTTCCTTCTCCAAGACTTGTTGTCAACGAATACAACCTACTTCTCCACTTAATCCTGAGCTAGAGAGAGAAGTAACAAATGCATACCTTTTTCAATAGCATACGTGCAAAAGTGAACGGAACTGAAGAGACTGGAATGCGATCCCTGCCCTCTGATTTCACTTTCCAGGTCCATTTTTTGCACCAGCCGCACAATCATCAGTGAATTACTGATTTATGATAAGTTCTTCCTTTTCAATGTATTTCTATAATAAAATTATTTACTATGTTTAAATAATAATTTATATTTCTACAACAAAATTATTTACCTTTTATTTATACTATCCGTATAACTGTGCTTTCGAAAATGCTAACACGATGTAATTTACTAATTGTTATACATATAAACCAGAAACCTGTTTTGAAAGCTTATATTGATTTTTTAAGCGCCGCTTAGATGCGGTACAAGTCGAAAGGGGGTACCAGTGAGGGTTGTACTCACTGGTCAGTTGTAATAAGTTCTAGCAAAACCAGCTTGCTAACCATTGCACCACATCGGGGTGGCCTTGATTTTCTAGGCTTAGCTGAGGCGCAAGACCGGAATTATTGGCCAACCAAAAGACGATCCCACTGACTTTTCAGACATAATTAGTTTCGCGAGCTAAGCTCGCTAACCATTACACCTCGTTGAAGTGCCCACTTTTTATGCTTATATGTCGTCAATTTTAAACCAAACCCTATTCTATCCAGCATTGAATTCCGGTAACAAGAGCTCTGGTCGGAAGATTGGAATGTTTTGAGGAGCGTGATACTACCTCAGAATCGCTGTTGTTCCTAGGTCAACCGTGGCCTGGAGTGGTAGCATCTGTTAGGGCTCTAGTTATGGGGAAATATTTTTTATATTAAAAAGATTAACAACAATACATCCAGGGTGCAGTGGATATATTGTCGTCTAAATTACGCAAAAATGAACTCAACAGTGACATCTCATTTTAACTGATTTTTTTTTTAATCATTTCACCCCGAGCAAGGTGAAAATGCCACTAATGTGCAGGGGGCTACATAAATGTAAAAAGATTAATTAGAAAAGAGTGAGGAGTACAAACTAGTTAGAAAGGAGCAATAGAAAGCTGAGAAAGCAGGTCTTTATTTATGTTTTTTAATCATTTCACCCCGAGCAAGGCAGAAATGCCACTGATGTGCAGGGGGCTACATAACTGTAAAAAGACTAATTAGAAAAGAGTGAGGAGTACAAACTAGTTAGAAAGGAACAATAGAAAGCTGAGAAAACGGGTATATAGGTGGAGAGAAAGGGAAGGTTATACAGGGGTGGCGAGAGAGCTAGAGTCCAGTAGTTAGTAGATGAGTATTGACTTTGCATTTAAATTTATGGAGGTTGTAGCCGTCACGAAAGCAAGAATACGGGAGCGAGTTCCACAGGCGGGAAGTGCGAGAGAAGCTGCAGGAGTAGAATTGTCGTCTGCATTTGGCTAACCTGACTGTGAATGGGTGGGACCCAGTTGCCAGTCTGGTTGCACGAGTAAACACCTGTTGAGGAGGCATCAGTGACTTAAGTTCGTCTGAGCAGAAGCCATGAAAGTATTTATAGAACAGACAAAAGGAGGCCACATTTCGACGATGGGGAAGTGGCTGCAGTCGAGCAGCCAGATCAGTACCTATCACATTACAGACTCTCCTTTGGAGTCTGTCAAGAACACTGAGGAGAACGGCAAGGGCACCTGACCATAAATGGCAGCAGTACTCCATGTACGGACGGATGGTTGACTTGTATATATGCAGGATGGATTCAGGTGGGAAAAAACAACCTGGATCGACATAGTGACCCAACCTTCTTAGCAGTAGATTTTGCTATGGATTCAATATAGTGGTTCCATTTGAGGTCTGAGGACAGGGTAAGTCCGAGGAGGCGTAGTGTATTATTCTCCGGGAGAATCGCTTGGTCCATGCTTATGGGAGGCAGGAGAGATTGCCTGTAATGGTTGACAGACAACAGCTTGGTCTTAGATGAATTATACAAAAATAACTTGAAATACAAAAGTGTAAATTTATTCAATAAAAGGGTCATTGAATTCACCCATGGCCTCTAGAAGGTTTCGGAATCTCCTGCCTCTGTTTTAGACAGTCTCCTTGATTAAGCTGGTAAATACTGCCATAATCCTTGCCCTCAGTTCATCTTTAGGTGTTACAAAGAGTTTTGTTGGTCTCTTGCTCAACTGCAGCCCAAACGGAATTATCAAGGGGGTCTGAAGAATTAGGTGACCAGATGTAAGGGGTGATGTGGTCGCAATAATTGTCTGACAGCTATAACTGGGTTCTCTTGCCTGTGAGTCCTATTGCCAGACGTAGTGTCTTCCTGCAACCATTCACTTGTCCCAGGGCAGTATTACCCCAGCAGGCACTTGATGTAGACCTCTGAGATGAGTCTGAGGCCTTCGCCAACAAATGCAAGTATATTTATTTTCTTATCAAAATAACCAGAGTGAGTTTTTCCGATATACTGTACGATTGTAATCACCATTAGAATTTGGATATTTTTTATTATGTCGGTGGTTACAAGCATCTGTCACCTTTCTGATCAGAGTTCAATTAAACAACATTTCTTAGAAAAACATAGCCATTTAGGTAAAATTAGACAGATTTTAGTAAATAAAACAATAATAATCACTCGTACACACAGTAAAAAGAACATTTTAGTTATTGGAGACCGACTACATTAAATCAAAACAACCCATATTTAATAAAATCACATTTCAATCTGGTCATAGCACATTGCATTGCATTTGGACATATGGTTCTGTTAACATTTCAGTCTTTTACGCTGTGTGATCTCGTGGATCCGCATTACAGATTTGTGAACTGCGTCTGCTATTCGGTGACTGTTATCGTTGCTTAGCAGTGTTTTAGGTAAACACAAGATGGAATCATCTTTGATGGTGGATGTCTTTGTATTAGCGTCCCTGTAGCCTCTCTGAAGATGGCTCATGTGAGCCGAAGGTTTGGAATCAGTATAAAGATATATCCAAATGTTGGACATTTTTGTCTTTATTTTCATCTGAAATTAAACCCAAAATACGATGCTTAGAACTGCTCATGATTAGACATAAGACATTCATTGTCTGTTATATTTTACAGTATATATTTAGAAAATCATCTGCTGTCTCGATAACACACACACACACACACACATATATAGTTTTGAGTTTTGAGAATGTTTAGCGACAAGATCGTTGTTTTTTTTTTGCAGTAGTTTTACTAATAAAAGGGATTTTGGCAAGCAGTTTCGTTTTTTTTAATTTTTAAGCGTAAAATGCACGATATCGGAATTGAGATTAATGTAGTAAAAACTTAGCCCTGACGAGTGAGGACATCATAACGTTGCCCTTACGAAACTTCGAAGTCGGCATGAACCTGCTCAGTTAAAGTGACAAACTTCTCTATATTAATCCCATGTGTATGTATAGTCATCCGAAGACAGATCTGTTTGACTGTATAACAGTTTATCGGTACGGTTAGACATCCGATTGTTTCAAGCTAGGATTGAAACCTGACCGATTCTACCTCTGAGCTATAGGCGCTTGGTAGAGGATGGCGAATTTTAGCGTGTTATATATATATTACGAGTTATTTTTCGTGGCTACATGTAAAATAAGAAATCAAACTTTCCTGGTCCGGCTGGTCTCCGTGCCCGAATTGGTAAAGGCACATTTTGCCATATAAGTTGATTTTCCTGATGGAAAAATATGCTGGTTCGATTACTCTATTAGACGCCTTTTTGTTTGGTAAGGTTTTCCAATTTATACAGGTTCTTGTTCATTTCTATTTCATAGAATGAAAAAGTTTAAAAAAAATAAACAATAAATCGATAAAATATAAAAAGAAATAACAGTAAAAAAATAAACAATTATAAATCTTGAATGTCAATATTTTTATTTATTAAATGGATATTATAATTTGGTTTATATCAAAACTTAAAAGTGAAAAATGAAAGTAAAATCGTAGGGGTTTAAAAGAAAAAATAATAAATAAATATTAAATATGTTTTCGGCCTATTATACTTCTGTTATAAGAGGAGTAATTTTTGTTTATTTAATTTATTTTCTGTTGAGGAAGGCATTAAAAAACTGTAGAAAAATATAAATATGTATATATCCATATATATGTATGCATATATATAAATTATTAACAATAATATAATAACAATAACATTAAACGAAAATGTAAGAAAGATAATAAATAAATAATAATAAAACATTACAAAAAATTCAAACAATGAATATAGATGAATAAATACACACCTGATCAAAATTTTAAGACCACTTAAAAATCTTTAAAAAGAAATATCTTTTTACGGATAGATTTTAAACTCCTCCCACTTAAAGTTACCAATACTACAATCTAAAAGGTTATGGAAACAAAAAGCTATATTCCTCATCGCCTCATTTTATAAAAATGTAAATTTCTAAATAAAATGTTTGGAATGTAGCTTTTTGTTTCCATAACCTTTAAGATTGTAGTATTGGTAACTTTAAGTGGTAGGAGTCTAAAATCTATCTGTAAAAAAAAAATTTCTTTTTAATGATTTTTAAGTGGTCTTAAATTTTTGATCAGGAGTTTAATTAAATATAGAATTAAAAAGAAAAAGTCAAAAGATGGATCAAGTTAGTCAGATTTTATGTATTTAAGTAAATATTTATTTTTATGTTTGCATGTGGTCATTCATTCACTTCTTTTGCTTGATAAATTATTATGATACTTATTTGGGTGTTTTATGATGGCATGTTTTTCTAAAAGGCGTAAGTTACGCCCATTTCCAATTCCATTATAAACTATGATTTTTGAGATGATGTCCCCGGTAATAATTGTGTTTTTGTAGTTTTTTTTTAATGTGAAAACTATTTGTCGAGAGCAGTGTTATTCGTGTATTTATTATTATTGAAAGACAATTTATGGTTATAGAATCGATTTTTCCATTTGTTCTCAATTGAACCAAAGTAAAATTTAACAACTTCAACGCCTTTATACATTTGATTATATATTGACCGTTAATTGGTAGATTTTCTTTTTTTTTTTTTCAGTAGTTAATTAATTTTGGTTGGGTTATCGTTATTGATGGGCACCTCGACGTGGTGTAATGGTTAGCAAGCTCGTCTCGCTTTAATCATTATAACTGAGTAGTGAGTTCGATCCTCACTGGGTACCCCTACATTAGGACGTGTGTCAGGTCTAAGCTACGCTTATAAAATCACCTTTCTCCATGTTTGGTCTGCCCCATAAAAAAACAGTTTGTTACGGAAACTGCAAAAACTCTGCCCTACACACCATTGGGTGTAACGAAAAAATTATAACCGTTATTGATAACGGAGTTACTATTATTTTTCAAGTTCCACATGTTTTTATTTGATACTAGCAATATAGCCCGGTGTTGCTCTGGTACAATGAAAGTTTTAAAACTAATACATGGTCCTGGAGCTCAGACTCAGCCTAAAGAACATTTGTGTGAAGTTTGGTGAGAATAGGACAAAAATTGTGGATTTGTATAAAGGACATACAGACAGATAAACAGACGCACACAAACATCTTGCCTTTTATATATATATTATCGATTTTCTTCACTATTGTAAGAACTGCAACAGTGAAATTAATATCATTTCTTATGTCTTTGTCTATGAGTGTATCAAATTTGATTAAAATCGGACCACTCCTTCTATAACCCGATTTTTTTTCGATTTTCGATATTTATCGGGGGTACCTCGGCACAAAACCTAGCTAAGAGAAAATCGGTTCAGCCGTTTCGGAGTCTATAATAACGGACACACACAGGCAAAGTTCCATTTATAAATAAGTTTAGATTTAGATTAGATTCATATTTAGATCATGCAGTTAGGTAATGAAATGTATTTATCGAATTTCTTGACGCAAGTACATCCATGCCTACATATATATGTGTGTGGATTAGAATGCACTTCTAGTTACGGTTGCTTGATGTCTTGTAAATTAAACTAAAGTGGTTTCTTATTGCATTCTTCACGATTGTAGATTCCGAGTTGTCGTTATCTATCACCTTAGTCTAAACAGCCGAGTCTACGCTGCTATATAAAAACGGATTCATGCTCTTCCTAAGGTGATCTGTGAGGAAGTCAGTTAGATCGGATGTGGAGCTTGGCTCGCTAATTACACAATCTCCCTCTATAAACATTGCGCTACTGCAGAAAAGAAAAACTTTAACCTAAAACTTACATTCTTAAATGGCTGCCTCAGATCGAGACTTTCTTGGAGCCAAAGACCGCTCAAAAATATCTAAACAGCCGCTTCCTATTATCAATAGTTAAAAATGACTTCGTGTAAGTGTGAACTAGAGGCCTTGGTGAAGAGCATTCTTTCTCAAACATTGTAGTCTAGCGCTACAGAAACACAAAAACTGTACAAAGTAGCAGAAACCACATCATTTGAAGAATTTCAACACCAGGAACAACGAAAATGGATAGCGCATATAGCTTGAATAAAAAAATGATATAATAAAGATGTCGACATTCCAAACTACTTCAAATAAAATTTTACTAAGGACTCCGTAAAAATCAATATTGGAAGGAACTACAAGGTAACCAAAAAAGTTTTATCCGTTATTTGATAAGTCATTGAATGAAGTTGAAATATATATGAAATGCGTGTAGCAATTGTTTTCAAATTCGGACAGCCGGAAGTAAGAACATACGACGTTATAAAAAAACACACGCACCGTGCCCGGCCATCCGTTATAAGCCGGACAGCTGTGAGAAGGATGGAAGTGTCTAGAGATCTCTTTCGGGACTGTTTACTTTACGACTTCATAGTGGGTTTATCAGCAGCTGCATCAAGTCGCCGTATATGTCAAGCGTTTAGGGATAGTGCTGTGGATGAACGTACTGCAAGGCGTTGGTTTCAAAAATTCAAGTCGGGAGATTTGTCTCTCCATGATGAGCCTTGCAATGGAGAACCACAGGTCTTGAATGACGGAGTTCTGAAGGCGGTCATTGAAGAGGACAGAAGTTTAACGTGTGGTGATCTTGCAAGACAGTTAAACGTTTCCGATGAAACAGACTTTACCTGCACTGCCTAGGTAAGACGTACAAACTAAGCAAGTGGGTTCCGCAAACGATGCTGGAGGTCCACAAGGGACAATGAGTGGCAGCCTGCGTATCGCTGCTTTCTCGCCACCGTACCGCATCCTTATTCAATCAAACCTTACCAGTGATGAAAAGTGGGTTCTGTACGAAACTCCCAAGCGTTCCAGACATTGGTTGTCTTCTCAGGATGCTGTCCCTCACACCGCAAGACCGCCTGTGAACCCACGCAAGATTATGCTTTGTGTCTGGTGGAGAGGTCGTCAAGTGGTTCATTATAAAATGCTACCAATGGGCCAAATGGTCACTGGAGACCTATACTCGCAGCAATTGAAATGTGTGCAACAAGCATTGTGCCAGAATGAGCCAGCATTGGTAAATCGCAAAGGTGTGCTTTTCCTCCATGACAACGCCAGGCTGCATGTCGCGTGAGTGGTCAGGGATACCATACAGCAACTTGGGTGGGAGACTTTGTGCCATCCACCTTATTCACCTGACCTTGCACCATCCGATTACCACCTCTTCCACTCCCTGAATAACCATCATCGTGAGAAATCTTTGACCAAATAAGGAGACTTGCGCAAAGTCCTCACTGACTTCTTTGCCTCAACCCCCCCCCCCCAAGTACTACCGCATGGGCATTGAACAGCTGACGACACGTTGGCAGAAGGTGCTGGATGCCGATTGCGATTTCTTCGAAGACTATAAGTTACACATACTGTGAAGCGTTTTCTTGTTTTCCTTTAAAAGCGGACAGGACTTTTTTGTTACCTTTTATAATACCTACTGGTTTTGAGAAAACCATTTTTTTTATTCATTTCACTCCGAGCAAGGCAGAAATGTCACTGATGAGGTGGGGGCTACATAATTGTAAAAAGATTAATTTGAAAAGAGTGAGAAGTACAAACTACTTAGAAAGGAGCAATAGAAAAACTGAAAATACAAGTGCGATGACAGACAGAGTTCATACAGGTCCTGGAAACCTTAAAAACTCCTGGGGAAACTGATAGAGGCTTTTCGAGGGCTTGTAAAGTCCTGGAAAAACACCAGGAAAAATGGTTTTAAAGTTCTATAAATTTATAAATTACTAGCAGGATAGCCTGGCGTTGCTCGGGTGTAATGAAAGGTTTAAAACTCATCCGTGGTCCTGGAGTTCAGACTCTTTGGACGTTGGTACGAAAGACTAAAAAACAATAGTTGTTTCCAGTTAAAGCGAAACCGTATGCTGAAAGAAAAATAAATGGATGTAAGTGAAATTTTGATATATATATATATTATCAATTTTCTGCACTATTGTAAGAACTGCAACCTTGAAACTTCTGAATCTCGTTTCTTATGTCTTTGTCTATGAGTCTATCAAATTTGATTAAAATCGGACCATTCATTCTATAACCCGATTTTTTCGATTATCGATTTTCGATATTTATCGGGGGTATCTCGACCTCGACACAAAACCTAGCTAAGAACACTCGCAGACGCTTATAGTACAACTGTGTAAATTTTCAAGAAAATCGGTTCAGCCTTTTCGGAATCTATAGGTAACGGACACACACACACAGACGCACACAAAGTTCCATTTATAAATAAGTTTACATAAGGAAATGGCTGATATTACAATTACCGTATCTCCCGCCTACTTTTCAGTCAGTTAAGTGCTATGTGTGCTACATGCTTGGGCGATCAACTTGTTGTGCAGTGAATATCGACTTGGAACGAAAAAGCAGAGAGTCGATTTCGAATTTCAGTAGAATTCGTTGGGAAAAGCTATTACTTCGTCTCCAGCTATGGTTTAAATAGCAGATTAGATTATGTTCTATAGCCATGGTTGGCAACCAGTCTACTGCATAAATAATGACATCATAATGCAGGAAAATCTACATATAAGTCAGTTAAGTGCCGTACCTGATACACGACTGGGCGGTTATTTGCCACCCAACGCTATAGAACCCAATCTGTCCTGTTATTTGATCCATAACTGGAGATAAGAGACTGATGAATACCTTTTCCAATGGTATTTCTACGTAAGAGAATGCAGAAATTCTACTGAAATTCGTACTTGGTTCCTCGATTTCTCTTTCCGAGCTGATATCCACCGCACTACAATGAACATCCACTTATACAATCAATGCTAAAAAACCACCAGTTCTTGATTTCATTTTTATTTTTCATATTTCTTCATCAGAATACCGCCATTTTACTGTGTCCCTATAAATATAATCATGTGACAATATATATATATATATATATAATATCAAAAACTTCCGGTATTTAGGTTCGTTGAACGGCCATTTCAGCGAGAAAATTCTCCGTAAATTATACATACATTCGGTCATACATTGACGGTTAACTCTTAGATTTTTTTTCTTAGCAGTTAGAATTATATATATATATATATATATATATATATATATATATATATGAACGAGTGATCTGATGCCTTTGTCTAATATATTCTTCCTGTGATATCATAGATTGCATAGTTAGCACAGCGTAGCATCGCCTATAACGATACATTAACGATATTTTCCTCTACACTAGTTCAGCCGACGACGACAAAATGAATAACTGATGAGTTACACTCGCTACTTCAAAGATTTCCAGTGGGACATTAACAAGATTGTTACTCTCGTAAAGACAAAAAAACAGAGCCAATTAACAAAACTTTATTATAGTTCACAATAATCACTGAGTAAATAATATGCATTGCTCTATTGAAAAATAATTTAAAAATGTTTTAAAGACACTAATTCTCAGTAAATATTAAAGATACTGGAAATGTTGTAGTAACAGTGAATAAAACGCGTGACCAAAGTGGTCTTCCATCTAATGAAAGTGGTGCTGAATGTTTAGCAAGATTGTAGAGGCATAATTCACTTTGAGATTCTTCTATCCGGCGAAGCAATAACGGAAATGATGTAACTAATCTCAATGCGGTTACTCAAGAAAACTTTTGGCAAATCAAAATGGTTTTATTTTACATCACGAGAACAAATAACAGACATTGCAAAATCTTAAAGACTTGAAATGGAAAAACCCTGCAACACCTACCGCATTCTCCTGGCTTTGCTCCTTCGGATTTTCATTTGTTCCGGTTTTTATAAAGGAATTTAAATGACAAAGAATGTCTTTGTACAGTGAGAGTATTTGCGTTGTGGTGCAATGGATATCAGCTCAGAATTAGAAATTGGAGAGCCGAGTCTGAATTCCATTTGATTTCGTTAGATTCACATACGCGCAAAGACCCTTGGGGAAAGTATTAATCCGCCTTTTCTCCCGCCAAGTATGGGTTAAATGCAGGACAGACTGGGTTCTATAGCCTTGGTTGGCAACCAGTCTGCTGCAAAAAGAACATTTCTGCGGGAAAGTCTTTTGTCTCGTCAGTCATGGATCGAAAAGACATGATGGCACAAACGTATGGCTCTGAAGTGACTGACACTCGCTCAAAAAATATGATGTAATTTTCTCCTCCCCGCCCCCCACAAAAATATACAAAATTTCTGTGAAAATGGCATCAACAAACTGGTAGAACTTAGAAATACAGTCGTCACAAACGATGATAACTATGCATTTGCATAGTTATCATATTGCATATGTAAAATTTTGTTTTCAGTTTTTAATCTGACACTAACTTTTGCAAGGATCTAATAATTGGAAGTTATTCACATTATTTATAGTCGGACTATTGTCTATACCTTTGTTGCTTTTATCAGAAGGTTACGACCATTGTGCCCGCTAGTCTTCATCAGGTTTATGTTGACCCGGCTAACCATCAACAAGTTTCGAACTTTCGAACCCTTTATGTAATCTACGACAGATTATGTACTGAAGACGGAAGTGTTTCAGCCTCTGTTGATATTGAATATACTTGAAAATGTTTAAGCCCCCGGGAATATTGATCATTTTAAAAGTAATTTATTTCCGTCAAATATCGAATGTTTGCAAGAGGATGATATTAGGCGAGATTCAAATTCATACAACTTTCTTTGTCAAACAACGGCTGATGCCAGATTTATTGAAATGGTATTTGGCGTTGTAGACAGAATTCTGGCAAAAAGAATTCTCACTCTTGATTGCATGATAAAATGTGAAACAAAATGCTATTTACTTTGTTAGGGCAGTTGTCCTCATCACTGTTGTCCTATTTACGACGTTTCGGATGTTGTACTTTCGGACCGTCTTCAGGCGACTAACATTTTCAAACTGAACTCTTTTTGTTCACCAGGGTAGATTGCTCTACTTCCATGAGTCATGTCCCTTCCAGATGTCTCAGTATCTGTTATCTCCCATTAACTCAATACTCTTAAGTTTCTTTTTGTTCACCTCTGATGTAGCCAGATATTGAACTCACAATTATTTAGATCATGTCAGTAAAAGCGTTGGTTGTATCCAGTGACTTGACCCAAAGAATTGTTGAAGCCATATTGAATAAATCAATTAATTGGTTTAACATTATCTGAATTTTATTGATATCATTCTGAATTAATAATTATTTAAGTATTATAATTTGCGCGTTTTGATAGTTGTAGCTATTCTACAGGGTTTGTTTCCTCTTACTCTTGTAGAGAGACAAGAGCTGTCTTCCGTTAAGAGGAACAACAGTTGTCTTCTCTATTGAGGAACACTTTTTCATTTGAGGGTTAGTTCTCTTCCTTGCCTTGGTGGGTATAGTCACGAGGAGCATTGCTGCTCTAACGGTATGTCATTGCTTGCTAAAAACATTTTCGTTTATTTGAACAACATGAACATTCATCTTGTTTTGGGACGTACGTAAATAGTTTGAATGCATTATACTTGTTTTTTATGATATTAAGGGCCTATATGTTATTGCCATGTAACTTGTCTTTTTTTATCACACGTGCTACGGCAACGTATCATATATACACTAAATGTTTATATTAGTATCGCGTAAGTAGAAATATCGCCGTTCGTAAGCAAAACTAATACTTTTCTTGTGCGATGCTGTAGCCTGTTTTATCCTGCGTAAACAAGCCCGATAACAAATGGCAATGAAATATAAAGTGATGAAATATAAAATAAAAATTATGCTACGTACCCACAAAAAGCAAGAATTAACTATTTTAACTTGAAATACAAAAATTATTGCGTTGTATAAATTTACACACTATTTATGGTTGGTATCCGTATTTACAAAAGATTCCAGTATTTTAATCGGGTAATTACCTGATTAAATTAGTCCAGCTTATAAAGTTGTATTAGCTTAAATAATTGCATCTACTACAAGCCAACTGATAAATCCAGTCGTACGCACATCACGGCCACCGCAAATTTCCACTGCATCATTCTATGCCGAAGACAATCAATCTTTTAAAATTAAATTTCAGATTGGTCGTTGAAGTGTATCCTTTCTAACTATCGTTTGTTGTTCTGGCTGACGAATGTCCGATACCTCATTCTGGTTTTAATTAAACCTGCCGACCTATTCGCAAATGATCGTTCGATCCACTTCGAATAACATTCATTCAAGACCTAGTCTTCCCATGAAACAAAATCAGGAGAGACTCACTTCA
>JBBBDQ010001531.1:390000-400000 GCA_037127315.1 Ascarosepion bandense
ATATGTATATATATGTATATATTTGATATTATATATATATATATGTATATATTTATATTATTATATATGTATATATATGTATATATATGATTATATATGTATATATATGTATATATATGATTATATATGTATATATATGTATATATATGATTATATATGTATATATATATATATTTGATATTATATATATATATATATATACATTATATATATATATATATATTTATATATTATATATGTATATATATATATATATATTTGATATTATATATGTATATATATATATATATGATTATATATATGTATATATATATATTTGATATATTATATATGTATATATATATATATGATTATATATGTATATATATGTATATATATTTGATATTATATATATATATATGATTATATATGTATATATATACTATATAAATATATATGATTATATATGTATATATTTGATATTATATATGTATATATATATGATTATATATGTATATATTTGATATTATATGTATATATATATGATTATATGTATATATATGTATATATTTGATATTTATATATGTATATATATGTATATATGATTATATATGTATATATATGTATATATTTGATTATATATAAAGTGATTATATATGTATATATATGTATATATATTTGATTATATATATGTATATATGTATATATTTGATTATATATATGTATATATGTATATATTTGATATATATGTATATATGTATATATGTATGTATATATTTGATTATATATATGTATATATATGTATATATTTGATTATATATGTATATATATATATTTGATTATATATGTAAACATATGATTATATATATGTATATATTTGATTATATATATGATTATATATATGTATATATATGTATATATTTGATTATATATATGTATATATGTATATATTTGATTATATATATGTATATATATGTATATATTTGATTATATATGTATATATATGTATATATTTGATATTTATATGTAAAAACATACATTTATATATGTATATATTTGATTATATATTATATGAATATATATGTATATATGTATATATATGATTATATATATGTATATATATGTATATATATGATTATATATGTATATATATGTATATTTGATTATATATATGTATATATATGTATATATTTGATTATATATATATATATATGTATATATTTGATTATATATATGTATATATATGTATATATTTGATTATATATATGTATATATATGTATATATTTGATTATATATATGTATACATATATGTATATATTTGATTATATATAAACATATGATTATATATATGTATATATTTGATTATATATATGTAAATATATGATTATATATATGTATATATTTGATTATATATGTAGTTATATGATTATATATATGTATATATTTGATTATATATGTAGATATATGATTATATATATGTATATATTTGATTATATATCTAAATATATGATTATATATATGTATATATTTGATTATATATCTAAATATATGATTATATATATGTATATATTTGATTATATATCTAAATATATGATTATATATATGTATATGATTATATATGTGTGTATATATGTATATGATTATATATGTGTGTATATATATATATGATTATATATATGTATATATATGATTATATACGTATATATATGATTATATACGTATATATATGATTATATATGTATATATATATATATATGATTATATATATGTATATATATGATTATATACGTATATATATGATTATATATGTATATATATATATATGATTATATTTGTGTGTGATGGAGATTTTAATCCTGCCTTATTTATTTTATTATAAATCTTTAGTTTTAATTGTTATGAACCTTTGCGTTGATATGCTTGTTTCTTTAACAGTAAAAGTAATGTCTACCGGCCTAGAGATAAAAAGTATTTCTATCGCAGATATATGTTGTTTTTTTTTTCCAGTAGAACTTATTTTTTAAACATTGAAAGTATTAGTAATGAAAATGGGATTGTTTAGTAACTACATTTTCTTTAGTGGCATTTCCGATCTAAGCTGGTAGATATTAAATATATATACGGTTTGAAAATTCGGTTTCTGTTGCAACACGTGTAACTGATAGATACAACGGTTATAGAAATGTATATATATTCATCAAATATAGTATGATAATTTACATATATTATTGTATAGTGCTGCCTTTTTCTTTCTTATGTACAAACACAATGGGAGCTTTACTATATGTAAATCTTAAATCTAGTCACTGGAAAGATCTCATTAAATCTAGCCATGAGATAATTAAAATCTAACAATTATGTTTTGCTAGCAGTATAGCCCGGCGTTGTTGGGTGTAATGAAAGCTTTAAATCTAATCCATGGTCCTGGATCTCAGACTCTTTGGATGTTGGCACAAAAAACTAAAAGCAATAGTTGTTTCCAGTTAAAGCGAAACCGTAGACTGAAAGAATAATGAATGAATGGAAGTCAAATTTTGATTTCTTCGTATCGATATCAAATTTTCTGCACTATCGTAAGAACTGCAATCTTGAAACTTCTGAATATCGTTTTTTATGTCTTTGTCTATGAGTGTATCGAATTTGATTAAAATCGGACCACTCATTCTATAACCCGATTTTTTCGATTTTCGATATTTATCGCGAGGTACCTCGACACAAAACCTAGCTAAGAACACTCATAGACGCTTATAGTACAACTGTGTAAATTTTCAGGAAAATCGGTTCAGTCGTTTCGGAGTCTATAGGTAACGGATACACACACACACACACACACACACAAACACTCACACACACACACACACACACAGTTACATTCATAAATAAGTTTAGATAGGATCCTTAAGACATTGTTTCTTTAGCTGTTTTCTGGAAAGAAAAATAAACATTTACATTATTGACGCTAGATATCGAATTTGAAACTCTTTGGTCTCACTAGTTTTTATTAACACTCTCAACGTTACATCTGTTCTGAAACAAGTAAGTATGTCTCCATAATCAAATATTTGTATTTCGAAGCAGATCACAACAGAAAAATTGCTAAACAAGATTAGATGAGGAACTACAAGGAGACTGTTTTCATTCCCATATTAAATGTCTAGATTTTTCATTTTGCGTTTTGCATCAAACTGCATCGAAATATCAAAGTGCAAGTTTTAATGTCAACATGAACGAGAAAACTTGTGAAAAATGAATACACAAACTGTATGGAGAAAGAGGAAGAGAGAGAGAGAAAGAGGGAGAGAGAAAGAAAGAGAGAGAGAGAAAGAGATAAAAAAATTTTTTATCCTAAATCATGTCTGATCAACAAACATAAAGTTCATGACGATCAAACTCTCTGTGTTAATTCACATTCTCGATGTTAGTGTCGCAATTAATCAAGACCGGGCGAAAGTAGATCAATTACCATGATATCCCGTGATTTGTCGGTATCAGTGTAAATAATATGTGGACTATTTAACAGATATGTAAAAGTAGATATTTGTAACTGACTGTAGAGGCCAGGGTATATAAATATATAGGGATTCACGGTTAGTGGAACATGTTGTCGATCCGGAAATTTAAATCAGCAAGCCAAGTTTGCATTCCGGTCAACGCTGTTGCATCGCATTTAATACTGTTGTCCATATATAAATCAACCATTCGACCGTGCATAGAATACTGTTGCTATAACTGGTCAGGCGCCCTCCTGTTCCTCTTATTGTTCTCGACAGGCTCCAAAGGCGAATCTGTAATGTGATTGGTCCCGACCTGGCAGCTCGACTCCAGCCACTTTCTCATCGGCGGGTTGTGGCTTCCCTCTGTCTCTTCTACAAATATTTTCATGGCTTCTGCTCCGAAGAACTTAGATCACTGGTGCCCCCTCCACAAGAATTCACTCGGGCAACCAGACTGGCAACAAAGTCCAACTCTTTTATAGTTAGATCAACCAAATGCAGGCAACAATTCTACACCGTTTCTTTTCTCGCGCTTCCCGCCTGTGGAATTCCCTCCCATATACTTGCTTTCCTGACGGCTATAGCCTCCAAGAATTTAAATGTAAAATCAATTCTCATCTCTTATCCACTTAACTCCAGCCCTTTCCGTATCACCCCGTGTATCTTGTATTTTTTTTTCTTTCTCTCTACCTTCGCAAATGCCTTCACTCTTGTGTTTATTCCCTTCTATGGTCCTTTCTCTTACACCTCCTGTAGCTGGTTCATCTTTGTCTTCACTCTTTTCTTGTCTAAAACTTATGTAACCCCCTGCACATCAGTGGTGGTACCATCTTGCTTGGGGTGAAATTTAAAAAAATACATTTGCAGAAATACTCTAGGGAAAATCATGGATATATACCACCTCCTCTCAGTTATAGATTATTAAAAAGGAGGCTCTTTTGGGTTTTCTACCGTTGGGTAGCAATCATTTTTTTTAAAAAAGAAGACGCTGAATTCAAAAGAATGAAGAAATCAAAGAGTAATTCCTTAACTATCTTTCCCAAGAAGCCATAGCTGTTCACAGATAAAGAAATGTACGAGGCATTAAAAAACATCACTATTATATATTTATATATATTTACAAATGTTTATATGAAGTTGTCTGAGCGGAAGATGTTCCAAGATAAAGCCATCAAACATCTGGATAATATTTATGTAAACACGAATATTACGTAATTATAAACAAGTAGGTGTACAAGTGAAGATTTATATGCAAATCGGTATATAATTTAAGTCCTTTAAAACGACCCTCTAATCTAAACTTATTTATAAATGGAACAGTTGTACTATAAGCGTCTGCGAGTGTTCTTAGCTAGGTTTTGTGTCGAGATAACCCAGATAAATATCGATAATTGAAAAAATCGGGTTATACAAGGAGTGGTCCGATTTTAATCAAATTTGATACACTCATAGACAAAGACATAAGAAACGATATTCAGAAGTTTCCAGGTTGCAGTTCTTAAAATAGTGCAGAAAATCGATAATAGATTGGAGTAGATAGACTAAACTATCGCCCGGTTTACACTCCACCCATGTCTATTGAACAGGTGAAGAGGCTCATCCCTTGCTTACTGTTTAGGATGTGGTTTCCGGCTTTCTCTTTTCCAATCTTTTCACTCTTACGTAGCTCCCTGCTCATCAGTGGCGTTACCGCCCTGCTCGGGGTGATAGGATTAAAAAGAAATATATATATATATATATATATATATATATAAAAGGCAAGATGTTTGTGTGTGTGTCTGTTTATCTGTCAGTATGTCCTTTATACAAATCCACAATTTTTATCCGATTCTCACCAAACTTCACACAAATATTCATTAGGCTGAGTCTGAGCTCCAGGACCATGGATTAGTTTTAAAGCTTTCATTACACCCGAGCAACGCCGGGCTATACTGCTAGTGTTTTCATATAATACTGATGTAATTCCCGGTAAAAACTTTATATTTATTAATTTATTTTTATTATTTAATTTTTAATTATTATTATTATTAATATTATTAATAATAATAATATATTGTTTAATGTTATTATTAGTGTTATTGCTGACATTAATAATAATAATAATTGTATTTTTTGTTATTATTTTTATCATCTTTAACATTGTTATCATACTTGATAGTAATATTATTGTATTAAAACCAAAAAAGATTTTTTATAAGATGAAGATATTTTTATTGCCGTCGAAATTAATATAAAAATCTAAAATCCCATTCTTCTAGTTAAAATACGGATCCTAAATTTACTGTTCTGTATTAAAAAAAATGCCCAAATTAAAGTTCAATCGAAGGTCATCTTATCGTCTGGGATAGAACTGCAATATTCTAAAAATGACATCCGCGTTTAAAAATTAACACTGTACATGTACCCCACTCCCCCATCGGTAAAATGTTTTCCTTCTTCCCATTCCTCCCACTATTCCTTTCGTCTGGATAAATCTGACCCATTTATTTTTGTAAAAATCTTTCGGTCTGAGGAGTTGAATGTTTTTCTAAGAAATATTCACAAAATAAGTTATCAACAAGGGATTTGTAAATTCGTTTAAATTATTTTCATAATGTATAAAATATACCTAGTGAGCCAACAAACCTTCCAAGGTTTCACCTAATCGGATTGTCAGGGAAAACTGGTGAGTTAATTACTCGTCTCGGGTTTTTTCTTTGGGCTACGGGCTGACTCAGTCCGAATCCTTTTGCCTGATGCTCATTTGCTTAGCTCTTTCTTTTTTTATAACCATTTTTCCTTCCACATAGATCCGCGGAGGGTTTTTCGACACGAGTATAATTATAAGTTTGTCTTACACATTATATATATATATATATATGGACTCTCCCGTCGATCTCGACGTATGAGGTTCCGACAACTCTGACTTCATCCATGCTTCAGCCTCTGATGACATCTAAGTCCAGCAAGGGACTTACAAATCAATCCACACAGAGTGCAAGTGTGCTGGTTATGGGATGCACTTGCAGGTACCAATACAGCCCGCTTGACTCTCTCTCGTTTCTGACTCATATGATTCAGACTGTCAGATTTGAAACGCTGAAGACCATCAAAACAACATGCCTTCCACTCCATTCGATCAGAGACTCTGCTCTCAAGAATGTTGTGAGGCAGATTGAGAGAAATCAAATTACTCCTGATCTTATCCTTGTACCTCAGTAAAGGCCGTCCAACATTTCTCCTACCGCTCTCCAATTGACTGTACATCATGATTTTTGGTATCCTGTCCTCGGTCATCCTCAATACGTGTCCAGTCCAACGTAGTTGGAACTGAATGAGGGTTTTTCGACACGAGTATAATTATAAGTTTGTCTTACACATTATATATATATATATATATATATATATATACGAGTGAATACAGAACGAAGAAAGAATTCTTACAACATCCAAAACATTAATTTTAAACAGTGCTCGATATATAATATATAGAGCTGTGAATATTTGTTATAAATTATATTTTAGAACATGTGCATAATCATTCTATATATATATATATATATATATATATATATATATATATATATACTACAAAGGTACGATTGTTTCGACATTGAAACTTCAATGTCTCATCAGGCGGTGTGTAAAGTAATGGAAATCCTCTTTCCTTATATTTATTTAGTTTTGTTAGAGGTGTTGGTGGGGTTAGTGATAGGGGAATAAGTCTCTGACCGTTGGAATTTTTGGAGAGGGTGTTTTTTAAGTGGTTGATTAATGAGATTCTTTGATCTCTAGACAGTTGTAAGTTTTATTATCTAGTGACTAGACTATATCCTTATGGATTTCTTAGAAGAGCCGGTCGTGGCTGGCGCGGATATTTTTAATTTAGGCAGGGTCTTTATAATTAATGTCAGATTGTATATGTAATCTTAACTTTGGATTTAGGGAATATATTTTTTCTATTAAATTTTTAATTTTTAATTATTAATTATTTTAAATTTCTATTCTTATATCTCGTCAATTGCGTATGTGGTGGGGGTTTGTATTTAACGTAATAGTTGAAGTTTTGTGTGTGTTAAGGACAGTATATATAATTAATCTAGTTATAGTCATCTAATAATATACCTCGTGAGCCAACAAATCTACCAAGGTTTCAGCTAAGCGAATCGTCAGGAAAATAACAACCACCACAAACACAATTGACTATATATATATATAGATATTCTTATCCATTCTCTGACACCCCCTATAACCTGTTCCTCTTTCTTTTCATTCTCAGTTTATGTTTTGTCAAGTAATGGTGTTGATAGGCAATCAATGATGACGAGTATATAAAATTACATAAGTATTATTTAGAGTCTACATTGCGTTTTGACAGCATGCGTATAAAAGGCATGTGTCAGTGTTAAAAATATTATACGCCTTGGATTGAGGCCCTCTAGATTTTGAGGCCCGAGGCTTCAGCCTGCTAGGCCTATTAGCAAATCCAGCATTGCTATGGTATCATTATTAACAGTCGTTGGCAGAGCCATAACACTGTCGTTTCACGTTTTTTTTAACTTTTACGAGGAAATTGTTTACGACTCACACCCATGTTTAGATAACAGCGTTTCACAAACATTTTAAGCAACAGCGCACGCAAAAGCATATAAAAATATCGTATTGAAATCGAAAATGAACAAGAGGTGTAGTGAACAAAACAAATTCTAGATTTAAAAATTCAAATCTGACTCATTGTTAGAAATAAACGAATTTTCTCGAATTTTCAAACTTTGCTTAACACACACAAAACGCGAAATTTCACACGTTGATGCGAAATGTTTGTCGTCCAATGGAAAGGCTAGAATCACATCCGAGAGTGAATTTCCAAACGAAATAAAAGACGAGCAAGGACGACACTCGCTTCAGAGTGTGAAGATAAGGATCGTAATTAACACGTACCTTTGACTCACGTCAAGCGTTCGCTATTATTACCTCTCTTTGTGTTATTTGTTGTTGAATTTTATCACAGCCCTAATATTGAGACAAATTCGTGAGTATAGCGAGCCGGGTGTTTATGCGTACAGCTGTCCTTGGGTGCCATCATAACTTGTGCAGTGCCGTGCAGAAACGCTTTATAAGAACTATTCCACTGTCTGTAGCATATTTTTTATTATCAGTTACCACACTACTCAGATAATTAAATTCATGCATCGGCTTGATTTTGACTTCTACAATTAATATTCCGGACATTGTGCTCTCTCTTTTTGATGATAAACATCCATTCAGTTTTCCTACAGTTATGCTTTATTGGTTTTAAACTAGTCACTATAAATGCCAACGAGTAATCCTCTTCTTGAATGTGTTAATGAACGCAGAAATTTAAAAAAAAAAAACTGATATCATATTGCAGCTACATTTCCATCAATTTATAGGGTGTCTGTGCATATATATTCTTCTTGTATGTGCCGTATTCTTTCAGGACGTAGGCGATCATAGCTTTCCACCTCTCCCTATCCCTGGTAGCTTTTAGCACGCTTTCATCTTGTTATGTCGTCAAGTATAAATGAATAACTCAACAACAGAATCAGAATATAAGTTGTATTCCGCGGAAAGACGGTTAGTATGTACTGAAGTGATTAGTAATATTTCCAGTAGAAAGATACAAGAGTCCAGTCCGTCGTAAGACGTGTGTATACGTGATTACTTCCGGTACGCCACCGGAAGTGTGACTAACTCTTCACTGACTCGCACTGACTCTTCAGTAACTCATTAGAGACTCTCAAGTGACTCTCTACGACTCTCGACGACTCATTATTTAGTCGTCCCTCCCAGTAAGGGCAACATATGACACATGGTCAGTTTATATCTGGGATTTCCGGGCTATATGGCCCGGCCAAAAAATGCCTGTCTATTTTTGCCCAGTCGTGCTTCTACCCTTCGGCGGAACCACGACTGGGTTATTGCTCTCTGCTCGGAAGCAGAGAGCTACCTCTACCCGAAGGCAGAGAACTGACAGTGTCGTAGAGTCGTCAGTCTAGTGACTCTGTACGACTGTATTTACTAGCCTTCCCACGTAGGCTGGATGTGACACATGGTCATTTTATAGTGGGTATTCCCGGCCATATAGCCGGGCCAAAAAATATCTGTCTATTTTCCCCAGTCGTGGTTCTACCCTTCGGCGGAACTACGGCTGGGTTATTGCTCTCTGCTCGGAAGCAGAGAGCGCCCCCTGCCCGAAGGCAGAGTGCTGACAGTGTCGTAGAGTCGTCAGTCTAGTGACTCTGTACGACTGTATTTACTAGCCTTCCCACGTAGGCTGGATGTGACACATAGTCATTTTATTGTGGGTATTCCCGGCCATATAGCCGGGCCAAAAAATGTCTGTCTATTTTTCCCCAGTCGTGGTTCTACCCTTCGGCGGAATCACGACTGTGTTATTGCTCTCTGCTCGGAAGCAGAGAGCGCCCTCTACCCGAAGGCAGAGACTGACAGTGTCGTAGAGTCGTCATTCTAGTGACTCTGTACGACTCTCCTGTAGAGAATCCACCATTGCTATATATAGCAA
>JBBBDQ010001531.1:407500-477500 GCA_037127315.1 Ascarosepion bandense
TTATTGATTCATGTATTACCAGACAAAACTAATCTACAAACCTCTGTTTAGCCTTGCTTCCGGTCATAGATTTAGGTCAGCCAATTTTCTATTCTACACCGGAAACATTCCCCACACACACACACACACACACACACACACACACACATATATATATATATATATATATATATATATATATACGTGTATGCGTGCATTGTGTCCGTGTGTATGGAAGAGAGTGTCTATGTGTGAGTGTGTGTACAAAAAAAGTTAAGTTCTGAAGTGTTGAATTAGAGAAAACTCTAAAAAGTTCTAAAACTTATATAGATTTAGAAAAGAACTGATTTCTGTGCTGAAAATATATATGTATATCGTTTAAGTTGGCTATATTCCTTTGTCCAAACTATATATATATATATATATATATATATATATATATATATATATATAGTGTGTGTGGGGGGGCACATATGTCTCAGTAAATTGAGAAGAGAAGCCACCGGAATGGTAATAATAAAATGTTTCAAAATTTGAATTTTTTTTTTTCGTGTCTCGTCGTTAAAACAGAGTCAGACAAAAACAATTTAATTAACATTGTTTTTCTCTGATGATGCTGGTACATTGGTGAATCATGTCAATATATATATATATATATATATATATATATATATATATATATATATATATATCTTATATATTCATATTTATCTTCTTAACTCTTTCACTCTCTCACTCTCTCTGTCTCTGCATATATATATATATATATATATATATATATATATATAGTCATCCGCAGAAAAATCTGTTTCGCTGTATATATGAATACTGACAAAAGGAAAAACTATCATAGTTGACGTTTTTTTACTCCGAGAGACTTTATCAAGATAAATGTATGAATCTTATTTTGTAACAAGTATTGTATGCTAGGATGTGCGTTGTGGGGTAGTGGATATCGGCTGGGAACGAGAAATCGGCGGAGCCGAGTTCAAATTCCAGTTTAATTTTTTGCATTCACGTACGCACAATTACTCTTGGGAAAGGTGTTAATCCGTCTCTTCTCTCCTGTTATGGGTTAAATAACAGGGCAGATTGGGTTCTATAGTCTTGACTGGCGACCAGTCTACCGCAGAAAGTATTGGCAACTTACTGATAATCTTCTTCCCAGTCAGTCATGTGACATTCGAGACGTGATCACCCAAGCTTGTATCACGTATGGCACTCAACTGATTGTATGGTAGAACAAAAATGTTATTGGTTTTTGTTTTTTAAAAATTTAATGACACTCGTAAATATTCATCAGGTTCGCTGAAGTCTTGGCACGCTATGGAGGATACTAATGTCACAATTCAATGACTAATAAATGAAACTGGCATTTTTCTCTTTGTTATGCAAATTAGTATTTAAATCAGTTTAATTTCGGATTAATTTATGTGTTATATTAACATTAGACTATGAATTTAATTACTTTTCTTTTAATTTTTAACACATATTTCGTCGCAACTTATTTATTTTATGTGTCCTATCAAGGTGAGACCGATCAAAACCCTCCACTACTGTCTGTTTTTTGTAGATCCAAGCCATGTTTGCCAACTTAAATTCACTTTTATTTCATGCTCTAAATCTATATACACAAGCTCTTAGTGAAGATTAATCGCTGTTTCTCCTCTGTTGTTTTCATTATGTCCTGCGAGTGTCAACTTCACCCAGCCTGTTTTTTTCTTTATATATCCCAAAAGTTTAAAATATTATCGTGCAAGTGATTTTTTTATTCTGTGTTTTTTGTTACATTTTTGTTACTTCCATGTTCAGTCTATGTTATTCAAATGTAATCAGTGCCGTGCTTAGCAACAAGCCCCCCCACCCCACCCGGGAGAATGCACCTTGCGGCCCCTTTAGCCGCAAAATGCAACTTGCACCCCACGAACATACTCCACCCATAATAAATGGTATTTTAAAAATAATAACATACTCTCGGAACGCAGATATTCCGTAATCACGAAAAAACAGAAGAAATCGCGGAATTGACGTTTTGAAGCTACACATGACGAAAGTTTTTACAACTTTTAGCTACTTTTATGTATGTTGAAACATATCTATAATCTATTTCTCTCTCAAGTTCTTTTTTTTTAATAAAAATGAAGGAAGGCTTCTATCAACGTTTTTATATTTATACTAGCAGTATAGCCCAGCGTTGCTCGGGTGTAATGAAAGCTTTAATACTAAGCCATGGTCCTGGAGCTCAGACTCTTTGGACGTTGGTACCAAAGAGTAAAAAGCAATAGTTGTTCCAGTTAAAGCGAAACCGTAGACTGAAAGAAAAATGAATGGATGTAAGTCAAATTTTGATTTCCTGGTATCGATATCAAATAAGATTTTTTTTGTCGTGAACTGAATTTTGAAGGCTAAATAAGTCCTCTGAGTAAATGGTATCATGGCTGAGACTAAGAACTACAATTATACCTACTTAGAGCCAAACCCGAAGCAAAAGCTAAAATAAAAGGGCTGAAAAAAATAGACATACAGGCAGATAAACAGACACACACACAAACATCTTGCCTTTTATATATATATATATATATATATATATATATGATCGATTTTCTGTACTAATGTAAGAACTGCAACCTTGAAACTTCTGAATATCGTTCCTAATGTCTTTGTCTATGAGTGTATTAAATTTGATTAAAATCGGACCACTCCTTCTATAACCCGAATTTTTCGATTATCGATTTTCGATATTTATCTGGGGTACCTCGACACAAAACTTAGCTAAGAACACTCGCAGACGCTTATAGTACAACTCTAAATTTTCAAGTAAATCAGTTCAGCCGTTTCGGAGTCTATCGGTAACGGATACACACACAGACAAAGTACCATTTATAAATAAGTTTAGATATATACATATATATATAAAGAGAGAGAGAGAGAGCCAGACGGGTTGATAGATGTCAATTTCAACATACAATATGATAATAATTTTACGGTTAATCGTAATAATTATTTTGTTAATTTTTTTTCATTACAATAGTTCTGCGGAGCCAAGGATCTTTGCGGCTACCCGAGGCCTTCCGGCCCCTATGGAACTGCGACTTCCTCACCGCCGCAATTGCGGGATCTGCGGGGCCCTTAGCACGGCCCTGAATCTAAGAAAAATAGTTTAGCATTAATTGCTGCATAAGCGGAATGATATCACATATATTCAGTTATTTTAATACAGTCGAATTGCAGTGAAGCTAGTAACGATCAAATCCACATATTTAGACGACATGAAATAACAACCTTGCGATGGTAACTTACTGAATTAAAATAAATTCTCAAAATCGCGGCTAAAAATCTAACATAAGATATATAATCAGTGACAGTTTTGGCACACAATTTCTTCGTTTTTTCTTTAATAGATATGCATATTCAGAATATTAAAATTGTCACAATAATGCACAAATGTAAATATGCAACGTAGAATTTAGTATTTATTGATCGAATAACTATGTAATTACCGGAAAATTTATCCAACCGTAAACGATCTTCAGTTTTCGAAATTGTTAAAATACCGATACAAGTCACATAACACACTAACCTAGAAAAGTGTCTTCTCTTGGTGAGAACAATTTTCGACTCTTAGGATGCAAAGATTTCATATCCTAAAATTATTACGACAATCGCATCTACCTCCCATTAGCATGGGACAGGCTAGCCTCTCAGAGAGTAAAATACTACGCCTCCTTGGCCTTACACTCTCGGCGGACCTCAAATGGAATGACTATATTGAATCCATTGCCAAATCTGCTGCTATGAAAGTCGGCTCTCTGTGCAGGGCCCGGAAATTTTTCCACCTGAAACTATTCTGCACATATACAAATCTACCATCCGCCCGTGTATTGAATATTGCTGCCATATCTGGTCGGGTGCCCCTGCTGCTCTCCTTGGGCTTCTTGACAAAATACAAAGGAAGATCTGTAACGTGGTTGATACTGACTTGGCAGACCGGCTGCAGCCGCTCTCACACCGGCGTGATGTAGCTTCCCTGTACCTCTTCTACAAGTACTTTCATGGCTTCTGCTCCGATGAGCTTAGATCACTGGTGCGGCCTAAGCACGAATTTACACGAGATACTAGATTAGCAACTAGGTCCCACCCTTTTACAGTTAAACAAATAAGATGTAACCGTAAATTCTACTCCAACAGCTTCTTTTCTCGCGCTTTCCCGCCTGTGGAACTCCCTTCCACAAGTCTGCTTTCCCGACAGTTACAATCTCCAGGTGTTTAAATGTAGGGTCAATAGACACCTCCTATCACACTAACTCCCAACTATTCTCACAACACTCTCATCTACCCAACCCTCATTCTCGGTATCCTCACCCGCCTATCACCCACCCTCTGTTATTTCCTATATTTAACCAGCCTTTCTCCACTCTACGTAGCCCCCTGCACAGTAGTGGCAGTGACATGCCTTGCTCGGGGTGAAACGCTTATAAAAAAAAAAAAAAAAAAAAGATACATCCCTTTCATACCCTAACATTATTACGTACGTACACTACCGGCCATAATTATTAGGCCACTCCTGTGTTTAAAAAATGATGCATTTCATACTATTTTTTTAGTATTTATTGCCAAATGAATAATTGTAAATAAAAATAAAGTTGTTCTTTTGTTAATACTGCACAATAACATGTGCATCAAATGAATTTATAAATATTTGATAATTACCTATATTTCAGTTTCATCAATGAAAGAATTGAAAAAATTTAGGGTGATTCGAACGAGTTCATCTTTGCTTCCTTGCCTTGTAAAATTTTGCAAATTAATAATAAAAAAAACATTCTATTTTCATTTAGAATTACCCACTTGGCAATAAATACTAAAAATAGTATGAAATACGTCATTTCTTTTAAAAAAAATTATGGCCGGTAATTTACATCAACCCATGTTGATGTGCATTGTGTTAAAATGGATGTCGACTCAGAATGAGGAATCGGAGAGTCAAGTTCGAATTCTAGTTGAATTCCTTGCATTCACTTACGCATAAATACCCTTGAGAAAAGTATTAATCCATCTCTTTTCCTGTCAGCAATGGGTTAAATAACAGGACAAATTTGGTTCTGCAGCCTTGGTTGGCAACCAGTCTACGGCAGAAAGAAATGGGAACCTACTGCGGTAAAATATTCTGCCAATCAGTCATGTCTCTTCGAGATATGATCGCTCAAGCGTGTATCGCGTACGGCACTTAACTGACTGTTCATGATTTCACCCAGCTACCGTTACAAAACCTGATAGGAATAGAACTGACAAAGGGACAAATAAGCCCTCATCTCCTTTCCTTTATTGACCGCCTCCATAAAATCAATAGAACGCATTTAAATTGATTAGGGGTTAGCGTGGTTGTAAGTTGGGTTTTTTATCCATTTCACCCCAAGAAAAGCAGTAAAGTCACTAACACACAAGTGGTTACTAGGCGTGGAAGAATTACGTACAGTAATATTGCTAATGTGGGAGAAGAGAAAATATTAATTAGACGGACTGTAGATAGCAAATTGACATTGTATTAAAGTTAGCTGGAAAGTATTGAGCCTGAATTGAGTTCCACAAGTGAGAAGTGCGAGAAATAAAACTTTTGGCATCGAATTTACGATTACGTTTCACCAACACAACAATTTTATAAGATCTTGACGCCAGTCTAGTACTGTGCTTGAATTCATAAAGTCTAGGAACCAGAGCGAAAAGCTAATCCGAACAACTACCATGAAATTATTTATAGAAAAGACACGGAGAGGCAATCACACGCCGGCGGGAAAGTGTCTAAAGCCGAGTCGCCAGATCAGGACCTATAATATTGCTGATTTTTTTTTTTTTTAGATTTTTTTCAAAGAGCTTAATTTAAATAACAGGGGCATCTGACCATATGTGAGAAATATTCTATACATAGTCGAATGGTAGAGTTATAGATATGTAAAATAGATTCCGGAGAAAAAGAAATTGTCTCATATTACAAAGTGAACGAACTTTCTTAGCAGCTCTTTGTATTTATCTCCTTAACTTTTCTTGTGTTCTTTGCTTTATGACAAACCAAATATCTCTGACTGTAAAAATAAAATCTGATTTTTGATTAACAAATTTTTATTAAGATAATTTTTTATTAAGAAAAAAATTGTCTCGTATGACACAGTAAAAGAACTTTCTTAGCAGCTCTGACCATTTCTCTCCTTAACTTTTCTTGTGTTCTTTGCTTCATGGCAATTGGAGTAGATAGATCTATCTATCGCCCGGTTCACACTCCACCCACGTCTATTGAACAGGTTAAGAGGCTTATCCCTTGTTTCCTGTTTAGGATGTGGTTTCCGACTTTTCTCTTTTCCAATCTTCTCACTTTGGTTTCTTTTTTTTTTTTTTCAATTGGAGTAGACAGATCTATCGCCCGGTTCACACTCCACCCAACATCTATTGAACAGGTTAAGAGGCTCATCCCTTGTTTCCTGTTTAGGATGTGGTTTCCGGCTTTTCTCTTTTCCAATCTTTCCACTATTACGTAGCCCCCTGCACATCAGTGGCGTTACCGCCTTGCTCGGGGTGATACGATTAAAAAAAAAAAAACAAATATCTCTGACTATAAAAATAAAATCTAGTTTTTGATTAACACATTTTTAATAAGATGCTTTTTAAAATTGTGTCCAGTATTTATTATGTATTGAGTGCATAAGAAATAAAAAAGAAAGTGAATTCACTGGCCAGAAATAAAGGCGAACAAACCAAATGAAACAATGTTTAACTTTCACGAGACAATAGTCAAGCTCGTGAGTTGTAGACTGGATGAGTTGTATCGGCGCAACGTACGTTGTAACTTGATAGGCCTATTTGTACATAACAGTTTCTCGCGCTGCTGCTTGTCTGTTTGCCTAACTTTTATCTTGACTTTTTCGACGTTGACTGTTCGGCGACGAAGAAACTTTTTTCCCCACATTGTATGTACGAGTATCTTTCCAGTACCTTTTCTGATATTACATAGCAGCTTCGCATGCTTTTCTGTGTTTCTAACGAAACTTTTTTTTTTATTATTTAAAATCATTGTCTAGTTTCCGGGGATGTGCTTTGTGGTACAGTGGATATCGGCTCGGAACGAGAAACCGGGGAGCCGAGTTCGAATTCCAGTTGAATCCATTGTATTCACTTACGCACAAATACCTTGGAAAGGTATTAATCCGTCTCTTTCTTCCAGTTATGTGTTAAATAGCAGGACAGATTGGCCTTGGTCGGCAACCAGTCTACCGCAGAAAGCAATGGCAACCTACTGCGGGATAATCTTCTGCCCAGTCAGTCATGTCTCTTTCGAGACATGATCGCCCAAAGCGTGTATCACGTATGTCACTTAACTAACTGACTGACTAGTTTCCGGAAAGCAGTGACTTATAAACGTTCGTTTAATATAAAACTTAAACAAATAAGTAAACCGTACAAGGCTCGAGAATAATTCAAGGTAGGCAATTACTGTTAAACACTTTGGATGTCTGAGGTGAGTGATATGAATGGAAAACGAAGATTTGGAGAAAAAAAAAGCTGAATTTTTTTTCTTTACAGAAATTCCGCGAAAGCAGTGTGGCATGTTCCAGCTGTAAAGGCATGAACTGGATTTTTTTTTTGGTGCACAGATGGAAGAAATTTGCCATGGCAACAGCGATAAAGTACTGGTAGGCTTGCAACTTTGTCTCTGTAGAAAAGAGACCGCAGACTGGAGAATAATTTTTCTTCACGAGAGCACATTAAAGATTTTGAACTCCACCAAGGTTAGAAAGAGGGGAGAGAGCAGTTTCAGCTCAAGTATTTTATATTTTTTTAGTTTAATTTGATTCTTGTAAAAACTAACGTATGTTAAAGGAGTGAGGTAATTTATTTAAGCGATAGAATGAAACGACCATTTTATGCTAGAAATGTATTAAAAAATCAGGCGAAAGAGATGTTCAGTAACCAGTAAATATGTTAAGCCTTACTGACAAAGTAAGGCTGCTACATTTATTTATCAAGAGGAATCCTGATAGCTGCAGTCAATATGAGAACGCATTGTTGATTATGTAATTATATTTATTTCATAAGATAATGGCGATTATGTCGGAAAATAACTAATCTACTAAAAATTATTCCCCTGATAATCCTATGATTATTTCCAGTTAATTTGTGAAGCTGATAATAATAATAATAATAATAATAATAATAATCCCTGGAAACCCTAGTTTAACAGATACACAAAAAATTGTCTTGTTAAGTACAGCCCACACACTAATGAGAACTTTGTCTATGTAATGCTAGGGAGATATGAAAAAACATGAAATGAAGCGATAAGAACACACCACGACCTGCTTTAGGTCTTCCTGCGGACTTGGTATTTAGTGAGACCATAGATGAAGTCGATTTATAATGAAAAATTACATAATAATAATAATAATAATAATAATAATCAGATTATGTATTCAGATTATACTAGCGTAAGCATAATCTGGGAAATCTAACTTTTTTTCTTTTTTTTTTTTTTGAAACACTAAAACATTATTTTTGGCAGTTGCTCTGCAATTAAGCATAAAATAGAAATAATTAATCTATATATATATGAATTAAAAGCAATGCCTGTTTATGTATATCTAACGAATTAATTTATATATATATGAATGAATTCATTTATATATATGAATGAAAACCAATGCCTATATCCACTGATCCAGTATATATAGGCATTGGTTAGTTCCAGTGATTTGACCTAAAGAGTTGTGAGGTCAATAGAGAGTTGAGTGAAAGGGTGATAACTATATGACATTCGGAAGTGGCATCAAACATGGAATGAGAATAATATATCGCAGTGATCGAAATAAAAGATTTGGTTTGAAATTCCTAGCACGTGAATATGGCAATAAAGGTGAGTACAACAGTCCAAACAGTATAAATAATGTAAATACTACCACATTTCAGAAGTATAGACAAATGAATAAAACTTTTCTGCAGTTTGATAACAGAATTGATATAAATTATAGCAGTAGTTTCGTGCTTTTTAATTGTAATTACTTGAGACCCACTCCGTATGTTTTTCTTCTTTTTTTTCTGCCTTTTCTACACGATATTTGCGTCTTGTTTTACATACCGTGTCTTTTCAGGGCGTGTACGATCATGATTTCCCACCACTTCGTATTCTTTGTAGTTCGAAGAAATATTCGTCTTTTTTAGTAAAACTTCCAATCCCTATCTGCCAACATCGTGAGGTTGATTGCTTGCTGTTTACCTGTGGTTACACATGTTTTATTAAGCACTATCTTTTTTCATTTGTTGCAAAGACCATTTTTCTCCGTCTGTAAGCAAACGATATCAAACTGAAAGGTCCACTTTCTTAGCTAAAAGACTGCTGTAGATGGTAAAACCTTTATGTCTGGTTCACAAGCAAAAGTTAAAGAGGGATCGAAATTCCATCTCTTGAAGGGTTTGTCAGCAGTTTATCATGCCACAAAGTTTTGCGTCAAATCTCTAGTGCTTCGATGCAGATCTCGTTCATTCCTTTCTGTCAAAGGTTTCTTCATTCAGAGTCGGTTGTTTTTTAGACTATGGCTTTTGCGACATGTCACAATCGACAATTCTACACAAACTTCTGTCTGATTATACATAAGCTCCTTATGACTTTCACAAATGATTTTAATGCCTTTCTCAAGATATTACTCGTCAGTAATTCATACATTAAGAAACAACAATTATGTTGCATTACATTATGTTCATTGTTCATATTATTGTCTTCATCTCATTGCCATATTCACAACGTTTCGGCCATTGTACGCTCCGACCATCTTCAGGTGATTAAAATTATTTTTTTTTTAATTATTTCACCCCAAGCAAGGCATTCCACTGCCACTATTGCGCAGGGGGTTACATAGAGGAAGGTGAAGAGAAAGAGTGGTTAGATGAAGGAAATGTCAGAAGGAGGGTGATAGACGGGGTAAGGATACTGAGGCTGAGGTTTGGGCAGATGGGAAGAGTGTTTGAGAGAATGGATGCGAGTTAGAGGTGTTAGGAGGTATCTATTGACCTTACATTTAAACTCCTGGAGATTGTAGCTGTCAGCCCAGAAGTAGAATCGCCGACTGACGCCAATTCGGTCGGGTTTCAATCCTGGGTAAAAAGCAGTCGGCTGTCTAACCGTACTGATGATCTGTAATACAGCGAAACAGATGTGAGACCTTTATTTCTCGTCTCCTTCCTTTCTGAACAAGTCAAGAAATAATTGAAAAAAAAATGAGGTGTGCATTTCGTTTCAAGGAAATTTTTTCATCATGTATTTTATTACCGAAGAAATCTAATTGTTTTGTGTTAATTGTTTGTCACGATTAGAGAACCCCCAAAATAAACTCTCTACTACTTTAATCGTGGCAAGCAACGAGCACAAAACTGTCAGGTCTTTTCCGTAATATAACAAATGGGAAAAAAATTCCACTGAAAATAAAGTCCTACTTCATTTTTCATTTTCTTCTTTCTTGACTCTTTGAGAAAGGATACATGTGTTTCCGAAAATTCAGATCCTGTAAAAATCTCTCTCATCATACTTTTATTTGATCAAAAAGTCTACTGTTATACTACTAATATACATTAATATCATTAAGCTTTTTATCAATATTATTTTTTATATCTCAAATTTCTTTTTATATTGAAATATAAAAAGCAGACGTGGAAATTCCTTTTACTTTATCATATATAAGTGTCATTAAAAGCAGACGCTGACAACTCTAGACACATATATAAAACTTTACACATTTAGTTAAAAAAAAAGAAAAAATCCTTGATAATGGCAAACAGAATAGCAGAAAGCGCTTGGATATACAAAACATTTGGACACTTTTTTAAAAACTTGAGGTCCAGAAAAGAAAAGTTATGAACACAATAAAAGTTAAATAGAAACTTATATTGTCAGGCGCCTTAAATCATTTCATGGTAAATTGGAAGTATCTGGCCTGTTTCAGGCGAACCATTATCAGCTTCTGTCTTTATTGTACAAAAGATTTTACACGGATATATTTGCTCAATATGTTTTTATATACGTATATAGAGCTCTCTTAGAGGGTTATCTTACCACTGTATGTACAGGATACTCCTTTGTATTCTTCTATACCCACACTGCATGCTGATATATATATATATATATATATATATATATATATATATATATATAAGGCAATTTGCAATAACTGGTTTTACCGTTCAAACGGCAAAATCTGTTATTGCAAATCACCTACTGACACCACTCATGGTAGAAACCTAGGTTGTGTAATAACTCGTTTACAAATGGAAAATATTCAAAAGCTCTGCAATACAATTGTATTGAACACTTTTTAATACAAATGTGCACTGGTCTAATTTTATCATGACCAAAAAATAAGTAATTAAACAATCAATATATATATATATATATATATATATATATATATATATATATATATATTTATAAGAACCAGAGGTTTTGGAGAACTAGAAATTAAAATCCCGGAACGGTGAGTTTTTAAATAATATGCACCTGATGATTACATAACGCATGAAAATCTTAGTTGTGCTATAAACATAAGATGTATATTTATTAATATATATTTAATATGTCTGTTATATTACATTGAGCACTATTTTATGAACACCAGAATAATCTTTATATATGTGCGTTTTCTTTTGTGTGTGTGTATATATATATATATATTCAAGTTACATACATAAAACAGACATGTATTTGATTAACACATATTCCTTTGAAATCAATTGTTTGAACATTATTTTTTATCGATTCAAACTTTTTATCAAATTTTTATCGACTGAATTGAATTCAAACAATTCATTTCAAATTGTCGGCTGGTTTTAACCAATTTTCGTTAATTTTCATTAATTTCCGTAACATATTCCTTTGTATATTATTAGTAAATTGTTATTTTATGACTTGACATGTTAATTCGGGTTTTTTTTTCTTGATATAAATTCTGTTCATCTTTTAAGTTTCTATTCTTTCACATTTTAATATTATTTTTAACAGGTTTTCTTGCAACCAAGTGGTCGCGTTTTTGATTAGATATTTTCTTTAAATTATGGACAATATCTTTTCTGAAAGTCATTCCATTTTTAGTGTCTGTGTTTCTTGCATTTATTAATTCAAAACATGAGTGAAAGTCACCTTTGCAGGATGTAAGCATTGTTATGTATGAAAATACTCTTGAGCTTATCATATACCGTTTGTGACTTATTTCATTTACAAATCTTGTTCTACACGAATTTCTTCATTGCATTTATCTTGATACCATCTTCGGATTTGGAGGGGCAAATTATTTCTAGTGTCTAAAATACGTACCAAAAACATTAGTTGTCCTTTAAATCTTATTGGCTGATTATTTCCATGAAAGACCTAACTTGTCAAACAATCATCAGGTTCACCCTTTGTTGCTGTACATTCGTCAGTAGCAATTTATTTGAGGATTTGGTTTCAAATTCTTTTGCCAATAACTGAAACGTTTTTCTTCCTGATATTCATTTTAAGGTGGTAATTTGATTGCTTCCATATCTTAAGTCTATATACTTAATATTTTACATATTTCTTCAAATATTTGGTCTTTCCAACGTAGCTCAATATCTACTTAGTTCATTCAATGTAGCTCGACATTTATTGCTACAAATACTTAGATTTCGTGTACTTCTTCATCAAATTTTGAGCCTAGTAACGGTACGATGTACGTTGTGGTGCAGTGGATATCGACTCGGAACGACAAATCGGGGAGCCGAGTTCGAATTTCAGTTGAATTCCTTGCATTCACTTGCGCACAAATACCCTTGGGAAAAGTATTAATCCGTCTCTTCCCTCCAGTTACGGGTTAAATAACAAGACAGATTGATTTCTATAGCCTTGGTCGGCGACCAGTTTACTGCAGAAAGTAATGACAACCTACTGCGGGATAATCTTCTGCCCAATCAATCATGTCTCTTTCAAGACATGATCTCCCAAACTGTGTATCACTTATGGCACTTAATTGAGTGAATAAATATAATAATTGTTAGAGACATAATTAAAACTTCTACTGGGCATAAAGTAGGGGTTCGGTTTTTTTATTGTTATGAAGTAATAAACTGATCCCCAACTAATTATACTTAATAAAATAATGTAATACAATCTAACTCTTCTCCCTCCAGCTATGAGTAAAATGTTAGGACAGATTGGGTTCTATAGACTTGGTCGGTAACCAGGTAACCGCAGAAAGCGATGGCAACCTACTGTGGGATAATCTTCTGTCCAGTCAATCATGCCTCTTTCGAGACATGATCTTCCAAAGCGTATATCACTTATGGCACTTAACTGACTGACTGAATGGTAGGATGCCTGACGAGAAAATGTGAAATCTAACCTATAATGTGCGTGAGATGAGGACGCGATGTCAGAAAGTTGAAGAAAAGTAAGACAAATGCAGACAAAGAAGGAGAAAAATAAACTAACATAAAATTGCACTTTTCTCGTCTACTTTATGCTAATAGTGTGTTATGTTCAGGTTCTTGAAAGTGTCTAATAGAATCTCTTAAAAGACATTTGAATGTAATATTTTAATTGCTGCCAAAACTGACAGCGTTGTGGTCGATCAAATTCTTCAATGACTAGACAAATGTACGCACATCAATGAACATATAAAGTACAAATAAAATATGATTATATAGATACACACATACACATACACAAACATACACACACATAAATAAATTATAAATAAATTACGTAGATAAACATATACACATACATACACACACAAACATACACACACATAAATAAATAAAAAATAAATTACGTAGATAAACACATGCATACACACACATACATACACACATAAATAAATAAATTACATAGATAAACACATCCACATACATACACACACATACACACATAAATAAATAATAAATAAATTACATAGATACACACATACACACACACATATATGTTTGTTTTTTTTAATCATTTCACTCCGAGCAAGGCAGTAATGCCACTGATGTCCAAGGGGCTACATAAGAGTAAAAGATTAGATAGGAGGAGTGCAAAGAGAAAGACGAACCAGTTAGAAAGGAGCAAGAGAAGGATGGGAATACAGGTGTGATGACAGTTGCAAAGGTGGAGAGAAAGGAAAGGATATACAGGCTGGTGAAGAAAGAACTAGGGTCAAGTGGTTAAGAGATGAATATTGACATTGCATTTAAATTCCTGGAGGTTGTAGCCGTCAGGAAAGCAAGTATATGGAAGGGAATTCCACAGGCGGGAAGTGCGAGAAAAGAAGCTGATGGAGTAGAATTGAAGGCCGCATTTGTTTGATCAAACTGTGAATCGGTAAGACCCACTTGCCAGTCTGGTTCCACGAGTAAGCATCTGTTGCAGGGACACCAGTGACTTAAGGGCGGATGGTGGATTTATATAACTGCAGGATAGATTCAGGCGGAAAGAATTTCCGGGCCCTGCACAGAGAGCCGACTTTCATAGCAGCGGATTTAGCAATGGATTCGACGTAGTCATTCCACTTGAGGTCCGTTGAGAGTGTAAGGCCAAGCAGGCGTAGTGTTTTACTCTCTGGGAGGCAAGCCTGTTCCATGCTAATGGGAGGGAGGTGCGGTTGTCTGTGGTGGTTAATTGACAGCAGCTTCGTTTTGGAAGAATTGGATTTTACGAGCCATTTCTTGCCCCAATCCACCAGGGATTGGAGGTCCTTCCAAAGCTCGGCAGCGAGGTTCGCCTTGTCACCAACACCAGATTTTTATTCGAGGCGAGAGTAAACCGTGGTATCATCAGCGTACATATCTATGTAACCCCCTGCACTATAGTGGCAGTGGAATGCCTTGCTTGGGGTGACACGATCAAAAAAAAAATACAGTACTGTGCAAAAGTATTAGGACAAGACCTATTTTATCTTTTGTGAGGCATATTGACAGAAAATAAACAATTTAATTAAAGTATTTTATTTGATTTACTCAACAGATGCCTTAACAAGAACTATATACTTGTTACAAAATGAATGTAATATTTAGTATAATAGCCTTTTGCTTTGATCACAGCCTTCATTCTGTCAGGCATTGACATCACAAGCTTCTTTAATGAATCTAACGGAATCTCCTGCCAAGCAGCTTGTATTTGTTCCCAAAGTGCGTCTTGCAAAGTAACATTAGATTTATCAATTCGAGAGGGGGGAATAAGAAAGAAGTCAGTCATATCCAAGGATAATAGAATAATGAGTAGTTTCAAAATAACTTGTTTAATAGAAAATAGGAAAAATTAAATATAACTTCTTTTTAATACATTTCGTTTACACCTAGTTTTAAATAATCAATATTTATTAGTAATTTACTTAGCTTTTCACCCTGTATTTAAATTTCAGTGAGGTTTTTACAAAAATCACCCCTGTCCTAATACTTTTGCACGCCACTAGTAGTGTGCAAAAGTGTTAGGACAGGGGTGATTTTAAACTTTATTTTGATGCCTCATAAAAGATAAAATAGTTCTTGTCCTAATACTTTTGCACAGTACTGTATATATAGTAGGTGCGATTGGTAAATTGTCGCAATTATTTTGATGCCTCATAAAAGATAAAATAGTTCTTGTCCTAATACTTTTGCACAGTATTGTATATTTTTAGATCTAACATTGAACTTACCAGTGTAAGTTGCAATTTAATTCAAATTAAATGAAAATGTTTTTCGCGGGGGATCATCAACTTAACAAGACATCTACGTTAACAGAACAAAAATATATGGCCAATTGTGTGGTTCTTTGAAATTATTTTTATGAAATCCTTCAAATGAATATACTTCTTCTTTACGTTCCGCGTTCTTTTAGGACGTAGGCGATCATTAACCTCCCCTTACTCCTATCCCGATTTTTCGCTGAGTTCGAATTCCAGTTGAATCCATTTTATTCACTTACGCGCAAATACCCTTGGGAAAGGTATTAATCCGTCTCTTCCTTCCAGTTATGGGTTAAATAGCAGGATAGATTGGGTTCTATAGCGGTGGTCGGCAACCAGTCTACCGCAGAAAGCAATGGCAAACTACTGCAGGATAATCTTCTGCCCAGTCAGTCATGCCTCTTTCGAGACATGATCACCCAAGCGTGTATCACGTATGACACTTAACTGACTGACTGATCTCTTCCATACTCTGCTTCACCATCCAGTTGAACAAGTTCGTTAATTATCTCTCGCGTTGCTTTCCCCTTTCTCCCTTTCACTCTTCGTTTTGTGAGTATTAGATTCTCCAAACCCTCTTTCTTCATTATGTGTCCTAGAAACTTCAGCTGTCTCTTCCTGGTGTTAAATAAATGCTCCATTTTCGTTTTCATCCTCTTTAAAACCTTGTCGTTGTTCACATGTTCGGTCAATGGTATATTCAGCATTCTTCTGTAGAACCATATTTCTGTTTTTTTTTTTGTTTTTTTTTAATCTCTATTTCATATTTTCCAGATTGACTATCGTTCTCTGCCATATAGGAAGTCATAAATTACATAAGTCTTTTTTTGTTGTTAAGAATAATTTTTCTGTCTTTCAATACTTTGCTTAGCTTCGGATCTCAGTGTCACATTTTCCAACCTCCGTCACAAGACTTTCCAGGTATCTAAATTTCCGTACCTGCTTGATTTTAGTATCCAAGAATTGGCATTTTGGGCTTCTCTTTTTGCTGATGACCAAACACTGACTTTTCTTACAGAGTATGTTTAGACCTTTCTTCTTGCTTTACTTTGCTATCTTCTGCAGGTCCTGTTTTTTTTTCCGTATCTGCTATCAACACTATGTCATCTGTGTATCTTATATTGTTCAAATTATGGCCGCCAATAACGAATACTGACAAAATTTCTAGTTTTCTCAAAAACTGAATATCTTCTTCTATGTGGTTTGTCTTTTCAGGACGTAGACCATCGTGGCTTTCCACGTGTCATCATCAATGGTGGCTCATAGCATTCTTTCTCCTGTTACGCCATGCAACCCTCGTCCCGTCATCCACCTGTTCAGGCCCTTTAAATATGTTATCCGCTACTTTCCCCTGTCTCTTTTTCCCACCATCTAGCCTGTTAGTATCAGGTTTTCCAAGCCCTTCTTCCTCATTTCATGTCCCAGGAAATTTAGCTGTCTCTTCCTGATACTCTGTATTAATTTCCTTTTCGTTTCCATCCTTTCCAAAACTTCATCATTGCTCAAATGCTCGGTCCATGATATCCGCAGCATTCTTCTCTAGAATCACATTTCAGTTGCTTCAAGTTTTTCCTTCATCTTCGATGATATTGTTCAGCATTCACTGCCATATTGAAGAACTGACATAGCAATTTAGTACTTATTTCTTTGTTTCTAGCGAAATTTTCCTGTTTCTTAATACTTAACCCAGCTTCTGGAATGCTTCTTTCGCCATGGCAATTCGCCTTCGGAACTCTGTATTGCACTTTCTGTCTTCTGTTAGAACACTTCCCAGGTATTTAAATTTTACTTTCCAATAAATGTAATATTTTAAGTGTACAAACTATTTAGATCGTGAATTTAATGACCGTGGTGTCAGGAAACTATTAGGTACCGGACTGGTATGCTTAAATTATAACTTAATTCATTCCACGATGAGAATGTGGTAATAGTTTTATGAATGTGACCATGTAGATGGGATACAACGTATGATTCTCGCTAAACGTGTTACGGTATTAATCTGGTTATTGAAAGTCCAAGTAGCATTTCATTGATAACACAATGTCTAAATGTTTCACAGCTTGGCAAAAACTGTTATGTTTTAGAATTTATTTTTCGGTCAGCAAGGAAAACAAATTTATAGACTTGCTCTTATCAGGCCTGCATCAGATTTGTCCAGCATTGTTCGTTTGTTGGTAGCTGCCGATCATTTTTTGCAATTTTTAGAGTTGTTTTACATTTGTCAGTCCTTAAATTTATAGACATTTCTGGCCATTTTATAGCTGTTGTTCGTCCTTCTTTCTCGTTCCGAATCATACGTGGGTATCTCAGATATAGAACAGCAATTTTATAAATGTGTTCTTCGAGTGATACAGCATTAAATCTTTAGCCTAATGATGAAAAAATTCATCTTTATATATTCAACAATTATTTCTTATCATACGCGTATTCTTTGTCAATGCACTTAATCCACTGCTACTCTGATAAACAAATATCAGTCAGTTTACTTAAGAGCCATACGGGATACACGATTGGGCGATCATGTCTCGAAAATTGAATTCATTTGTCAGTCCATAAATTTATAGACATTTCTGGCCATTTTATAGCTTCAGACGCGCAGTTTATACATATACTAACATCATAGCTCGTCGTTGCACGTGCAACTCAGAACGTTTTAGCAGTAGAACTCGGTTATATAAAAAAATAATCATATAAAAAAATTGTTGTTTAAAAATTGTTAAAAACTTCCATTAAAAAAATCTATTTTTTGTTTTGTTTTGTGTAAACGTGATTTGATGTTTTGTGTGACATTGCGTTTGTCTTTGTTTCAAAATTACGGGGGAAAATATTTCTATTTTTTGTTGTCTAAATGAATTTAACATAAAAATAAAAATTATTTATTTTGCTTTACTGAAATTACAAATATAAAAACGATTACGCTCCCAGTTCAGAAATTTTCGAAGAATATTTAAAAATATAGACATTTAACTTTAGAGGAAAAAGTTACATTAATGCCACACGAATTACAGACAGTTGAGTTCCTGCATGAAATATTTAGCGAAAAAAATCTTTATTTTTTAATTTTGTTTTTTGAAGTATGAAATATTAAATGTGAAAAAAAAAGACTTAGATAATTAAATTAACTATTGGCACTTTTTTTTTACATACTTTGTTTTTGTTTGAAAAAACAATTTCTTATTTTTTAAATATTTCTTTTGTTTCAAAATTACGGGGAAAAATATTCACATTTTTTGTTGACCAAATGAATTTTTAAAACATCGAAATAAAAATTAAATATAAAGGCTCAATTTTTTTAATCAAAAGATATTTTAGTCGCGTTTGACACGTGTGATTTGATTTCTGTGACGTAATTTAGCAACCATCGTAGATCTTAGATGCTTTACGGAACAAATGTAAACAATCCGCTCCATTGGCCAAAAAGTGCGAAAGGTAAAGTTGCTGAAATTAAAACTCAAAAAGGATGTGTCGACCTGGCTTCCCTGTAGATATGTGTCCCTAGAAAGTCTGAATGGCGTGCATAGGTTAGTCACACACAGACTCAGAGATTGCCTTATATATTTGTATATAGACAAACATACAATGCTACGGAAAATCCCGAAGATTAACGAAATGGTTTCAACAACCGACATATTGAAATTATTTTAACAGAATGCATATTTTATCGCATTTGCAATAGCATGCATGTCATTGTAATTTACCTTATCTTAAGATGATCGTTATAAAGTTCCCCTCCTTAGTGAATTTCATCAAACAAATTGATTTGATAACTGTAAAGTATTCATATGAAAATAGTTACATACAATATTGCTATATTATTTAATGAAACCTGTTTGATTGAAGATATACTGTCATTGTACAAAGCTCGCTTCTTTTAACCCATAGCTGGAGAGAGAAGAGATGGATTAATACTTTTTCCAAGGGCATTTACGCGTAAGCGAATGCAACGAATTCGACTGAAATTCAAGCCAAGTTCGAATTCCGGTCAAATTTGCTGCACTCACTTAAGAGCAAATACTGATTGGAAAGATATTAATTCGTCGCTCCTCCCTCTAGCCATGGGTTAAAAAGTAGGATAGATTGTGTTCTATAACCTTGGTAGGGAACAAGTCTACCGCAGAAATTAATAGCAACCTACTACCGGAATTCAGTTTCGAGACATGATCGCCCAATCGTGTATCCCGTATGGCTCTTAAGTAAACTGACTGATATTTGTTTATCAGAGTAGCAGTGGATTAAGTGCATTGACAAAGAATACGCGTATGATAAGAAATAATTGTTGAATATATAAAGATGAATTTTTTCATCATTAGGCTAAAGATTTAATGCTGTATCACTGGAAGAACACATTTATAAAATTGCTGTTCTATATCTGAGATACCCACGTATGATTCGGAACGAGAAAGAAGGACGAACAATGGAATTTGCTTCTTTATTTCAAATCATGACATTAAGAGTGTAGAGTTTGTTCCAGAAAATGTACAGTTTTCTACAATAGATAGGAGAAATAAAAGCGTAGATTTCGAATTCCAGTTGTGTTCTTTATATTTACTTAAGGGCAATTACTCTTAGGGAAAGATACTAATCTATCTCCTTGCACCAACTATGGGTTAAATAGTAGGACTTGTCATTGTTATTCTCAAAAAAGTGTTTATGCAACGCTGAGTCACACAAATTATTCTTACCATTCAAAATGTATGTCGGTTATATGTAAACCATATAAGCAGTAAACAGTTAATCTTGCTTCATGGATGTGCGTTGTGGTGCAGGAGATATCGACTCGGAACGAAAGGTCGGGGTGCCGAGTTCGAAATTCAGTTGATTTTTTTGCATTCACTTACGCAGAAAAACCCTTGGGAAAGCTGTTAATACGTCTCTTCCCTCAAGTTATGGATTAAATAATAGAACAGACTGGATTCTATAATCTTGGCTAGCGACCAGTCTACAGCAGAAAGCAACTACTACTGGATAATCTTCTGCCCAGTCAGTCATGTCTCTTTCTAGACATGAGATCTCAAAAATGTGTATCACGTATAGCACTTACGTGACTGAATCTTACTTCAGTTGTAGCTACTGCACCGAAGCCCTGGACACACAAAAGGCATACATTAAGGGGTTTTGCAGAACTGTTCTGCGTAAAACATCACCTTCTTTTCTCCTTTTCTCATCTTCAGAGCCACGTCTTCTCGTCATGTGCATTTGTTTCATCATGCAGGTTTTAAAATGTGACAAATTTCGCTGAAGGGATTTTACTGGTATGAATTCTCTTCTCTTTCATTATAAAGAGATACAAAAATTTTAAGCGTTTTGAATATGTTCGGTATAAATTTGAAACGACTCAATTGTTTATCTCGTGTTTCTGAAATTATCTGAAAACCTGTATAAAAGCACCCGAACATACATAAACACAATCTTTGATATTGAAAGAGCAGTAGTTTTAAAATTGGATTGTTTTCACGCATCTAGATAACAAAAATGTAACCCCCGCATATATATATATATATGTATATATATATATATATATATATATATATATATATATAGGGTGTATCAAAATACTTTTACAAACAACATGGGGGACGGGTTCGTCGTAAAGAGAAAAATCAATATAAACATATTTATGCAAATCTTTCGTTTTTTAGTTAAGTTTAAAGTTTATTGTAGATGCAGTTAAATGAAAAATCCAAAATAGAATTCTCGATCCATAGTCTGTGGCGCTACAGATTCTTTACAAGGAATACAAAAATAAACGGTAGCAAAGAATGCATGACTCGGATGTCTTCCCTCTGGTAATGCAATATGATGCAGGCTCACGTAAGACAGCTTGATGTAAAAAAAAAAATCGTATCTTTTTTAAACGTAATAACTACAAAATGAAGGATTTATTTGTCCTTGTTTTTGTGTATTTTAGGTACACTATATATATATATATATATATATATATATATATATATATATATATCATACTTTCACCACATACAAGCCTGTTTCGCTGTATCACAGCTCATCAGTTTGTCGAGATATCCACTTGCCTTCGGATCGAAACTCGACCGATTTGGTGTCAGTCGGAGTCGCTAACCCCTAAGCCATAGGCGCATGGAATCAGGGAAGGGAAATGTTATGGTGTTGTATATAAGCGACGTATACACAAGGCAGTGACCAAAAGAACTCAATTCATTACCGAAGAGTTATGCATATATCGCCGAACTGTTTTTTTAATTTCCTCTCTAGAGTGCTCAATCGAAATCAGAGCAATATATATATATATATATATATATATATATATATATATAGTATTTAACATTATTTAACAGTATATGTTTAGAAAATTATTTGCTGCCTCGATACACTAAATATATAGATAGAGATATCCTTAACAATGCTAACGCCATTGTTTTAATTCTTTAGTGACAGTGTTTAAATGAAACTCTTAATATCGAGTTGGATGCTTTTTAAAAAGTGCCACAGCGAATGTAATTTTTTGTTGACTAATACTTTAGATTTTAGACACGAAGATATGATTGTTTAAATTAAGCCCTTATCAACGAATTTCAATATTTTTATTGTATTTTTTACTGGATTAAGCAAAAGTTTTCGCTTTTTAATAGATTAGCAATAAACCCGTAAACCTCATTAGTGCAAATTTTCCTCAGCATTAACGATTAGTTGAAAGACACAATTTAAAATTTGGGTTTTCAAGGCATGCCTTTTATTTTCAAATTAAACACAAAAACGTATTTTTACAATTCCTTTAAATAATACCCTGTGTGATATTAGAGCTAAATATTTATTTTGTGTCAACGCTTTCACGATCGATATTTCAGCGAGGCTAGGATAATGAATGCTGATTTTCAAGTAAGACACACCTTCCTTATTTAGGAGATTAAAGCAGTACAATCATCATAACTCAACAATAGTTCCTAGGTTACTCCTAGAAAAGCTCTCATATAAATATCTCGTTGATTAATACGATAAAGAAGCAACTGACATAGACCTACTTCTCAAATCACTGAGTCTAACATGTGATAAAAATACCTTGCTCACACATTACAAGAATTCACTGCCGCTCATATATAGCCATGCAGTAATAATTTGTCTTAACCCGCGCACGCACACATGCATGCACATACATACACGCAAAAAAGTATACGGATATACTAAATTGAAACGCCAAACCTGCTCGGTACCTAGATGGGTGACCGCTTATGAGTGAACTTGGAAATTTCGGTTCTACAATGGATAACGGCTTGAAATTGGAATTTAGAGAAACGAGTGTCAATATAATATTCACTTACGCGTAAATAACCTTGGGAAAGGCATGAACTCACTTTTTGTCCCTCATCTATTTAGTTCATTAGTTAGACTAATATCAGTAAATCATTATTATCCCGAAAAAGAATTCTTATAATCCAAAAGTAATCCTGGCAATAAATAACTTTAAAATGATCGATAAACCGTAAAAGACAATATATACATTTGAAGTATATCTGGCCGATGCGGCAAAAGTATATCCAACATTAGTAAAAGTTAAAACGTCGCTGTTGCGCAATAGTTAGTAATCTGGGTTCGCAAATCAAAACTGAGCCTTACGAACCCACACATGTGTGTCCTTGTGACTGCTATTTTTATTTGATCTCAGCTGAGATCATAGAGTCCGTAACTCTAGAAAATATTTAATTGGTAATGCCTAATCTTTGTAATATCTTAATAGCATTCACCTAACCAGATACGGATATAGAGTTTTAAATTCAGAATTGTCCTTGAAGCCCGTTTGCTAACCACGACAAAAGATCCCAGTCCGCCTTGCTATTTAACTAATGCCTGGAAAGAGAAGGAGGTAGATTTATATCTTTCGCAAGTATGTGTGTTCGAAAGGGAACATAAAAACTTGGTCTACTCTCGCTGGTGTCGCTTTCCGATTCACCAAACTTTACGCTACCCACAAATACCTGCTAAGTTAAGCTAAGAAATTGTAACAACGTCGTACTAACCAGAAGGTAGCAAGCTAAACTCACGGTAATGATCTTGGTGCTCGCATGATTACTCTTACTTGTGTTATTAAGCTAAGTAAACAGCAAGAAAATGTACACCCAGTTTGGTAGCTGAGGCAGTTATTACTGACACCAACCCAAGTCCAGGTAAAAGCTATAATTTAAATATTGGTTATCAAGTTAAGTGACATATGGAATGTGCGTTGTGGTGCAGTGGATATCGACTCGAAACGAGAAATCAAGGAGCCGAGTTCGAATTCCAGTGTAATTCATTGCATTCACTTACGTGCAAATACCCTTGGCAAATGTATTAACCTGTCTCTTCTCTCCAGTTATGGGTTAAATAACAGATTGCGTTCTATAGCATTGATTAGCAACCAGTCTACCGCAGAAAGTAATAGCATCCTTTCGAGACATGATCGCCCAAGTGTGTATCACGTATGGCACTTAACTGACTGACTTAATATAATAGTTGAAAACATGATTAAGGTTTCTACTGGGCATAAAGTGGGGGATCAGTTTTATATTGTTATGAAGTAATAAACTGATCCCCCACTAATTACTACTTAATCATATAATACATCTTTTCGCCCTCTAGCTATGAGTCAAATAACAGGACAGATTGGGTTCTATAACCTAGACTGGTAACCAGTCTACCTCAGAAAGTAATGGCAACCCACTGGGGGATAATCTTCTGCCCAGTCTGTCATGTCTCTTTAGAGACATGATCGCCCAAGTGTGTATCACGTATGACACTTAACTGACTGACTGACATATAGAAAAATGGCGCAATAAATTTCTGATACGAACTCGCTTAGTTTTAAACTAAGGTAAGCGAAATATATGTCTACAGGGGAGTAGACTTTCATATTAAGAAAAGACAAAGAAATTGTTTATTTGATATAAACATCTACTTAGCAAGTAACAAGTCGAAACACATGCAGATCTTCGACATACTAGCAGACGACAAGAATGCTGTTCCACACATGCATAAAAACAACACTGCGAAAAGACACCTGAACATATATTCTATCTCTTTCTTTTTTTTCTTATTCATACATCTCTTGAACGCATACTGTTATTCACACATTAATGAAGATAGGTATACGCACGCGACCATTAAGGTACTACCTTCCTCTCAACGCCATTACATCTAACACTATTTTGCCTCTACTCTTTCGACAGTGTCAACACACAAATTACTACTACAAACTCTATTCTATCACTTTCTTCTTACTCGGATACTTTAGTCTTTCTACATTTCTTCGTTGGCACTCTACGAAATAAAACCGATTCTCATATACACACGTCCGCTCCTGGGCCGTATTGAATACCAGTTTTAAAAACAAAGCTAGAAAAAAAAATGAAATATTTTATCAATAAGAAACAAATACATTAACCCATGCATGTACTAACACGCAGAAACGCACGTGTTATATAAACATACATTTGTTTCATGATCATTTCTTCTTGAAATGAATATATCCTACTGGCTTTCGGAAGTTCTCAAGGTAAGTGTAAGAGTTTCATATTCCTACCTAGTTAATTTATTTTCTTTTTTTTTATAATTAATTATATTATTTTACTTATTTATTTTTTGGACAGTTTTCTTTTTAACCGTTTTTCAAACAATTTGGCTGACATCAGATTCCAACTCTCCAACTACATTCAAGAAACAATCAAAACAATTCTTTTTTTAAATTAATTAACTACAGGCCGGAAAAGAAATATATATTTTTATGCATATATTTGGCAGGAAAAGTTACACATTTGGCGTGAAATATATGTGTTTTTTTTGGGTTTTTTTTTTGTTTTTTTGGTTGGAGCGATATTTTTTCTTTATTTTTATAAAATTTACTTATTGCTTAAGTCCCCTTCAATAAAGTATGTTTATGTTTCTGAGAATATATAATTAGCAATGTGAATTCTGATTAGCAATGAAATATTATGCTAGGTACATAAGTACAATTTGAGAACCTCTCTAGTCGGGTGAGATTGTAATGACCTACATACCTCGAATATACACCGAATAATAAAACTTTGTTTACATTTCCGAACTATTGAATTTCCCGCCAATTTTCAGGGGTGAAAATTTTACAGATTATTCAGACATGTATAAGCCAATATTGTTAAGATGATGAACTTTTAACATTTGGTGAATTTTAACGAACATTTTGTTTTTCCTGTGGTGCATTGTATCAGCATTAGTGCCGTGGGATTTTCAGACAGTCAGTCAGTTAAGTGGCATACAGGATACACGCTTTGGACGATCATGTCTAGAATGAGACATGACAGACTGGGCAGAAGATTATCCCGCAGTAGGTCGCCATTACTTTCTGCGGTAGTCTGGTCGCCAGTCAAGGCTATAGAACCCAATCTGTTATTTAACCCATAATTTGAGGGAAGAGACGGATTAATACCTTTCTCAATGGTGTTTGCGAGGAACTAAATGTAAGGAATTCAACTGGAATTCGAACTCGGATCCCCGATTTCTCGTTCCCGGGCTATATCTACAATGCACAATACTTCTTTTATAATGTTATCGATATATCATTTTCTTCTTAATGCTCTTGTTATATATTGATTATATATTGATTTGGATGTTTATCTATATTCTACTTCATATTTAATAGCTCCCTGGTGCCCCCTATGTATGAATTCACACGAGCTACTAGACTAGCAACTAGGTCCCACTCTCTTACAGTGAAATCAATAAAATGTAACCACAACATTTACTCTAACAACTTCTTTTCTCGCACTTCCCTTCTGTGGAAATCCCTTCCGTATACTTGCTTCCCCGACAGCTTCAATCTCCAAGAATTTAAAATTATGGTCAAAAGACATCTCCTGTCTCACTAACTAACATCCTTTCTCTCAAGCTCTTTTCTCCATCCACTCCACCCCCATTATACCGGTAATTTTATCCGACGATTACCCTCCTCCTGACATCCTCTATAGCCTACCACTGTTTCTCATCCCTTTCCGCTATGTAAACCCCTGGGCAACAGTGGCAGTAAAACTGCCTTGCTTGGGGTGATATTATCATGGCTACTCACAAATTCCTATCCTTTATAGTTTTTAACAATGTTTGCTTAATTATTGTCTCCCTGATCTGTCATCCATTTACACAAGATAGTGGGGGGGGGGTTAATCACTGTTCTTTGTCCGTTTTCTCCTGTGAGTGTCACATTCTCCAAGGCTTTCTTCCTCGTTATATCAACAAACAGGAAAGTATTTACGAGTCATATCGCCATGTAAACTACTTTTCATTGAACAAAGCATTTACGCTTATTATTAAAATATATGAAGAGTTTAATGACGAAATACAGAGCATTCAGAAAGTATTTTGCAATTAAATACGGTATTTTATTTCATAAACATTAAAATCACCACGAAAGGGTCTTATCCACGCTGCTTTCTAGCGAGTGTAGAATGATGAGTGAGTCAGTTAAGTCATTAGAAGATTATCCCGTAGTAGGTTGCCATTGCCGTCTGCGGTAGACTGGTTAACGTCCAATGCTATAGAACCCAATCTGTCCTGTTGTTTGACTCGTAGCTAGAGGGAGACGAGATGTATTATATTATTAAGTAGTAATTATTGGGGAGTCAGTTTATTACTTCATAACAAGATAAAACTGATCCCCCACATTATGCCCAGTAGAAGCTTTAATCATGTTTTCAACTATTATAGTCAGTCAAGTGCTATATGTAATACACGCTTTGGGCGATTATTTCTCGAAAAAGACATGACTGACTGGGTAGAAGATTATCCCGCAGTACGTTGCCATTACTTTTGGTAGTAGACTGGTTTCCAGCCAATGCTATAGAACCCAATCTGTCCTATTATTTAACCCATAACTGGAGGGAAGAGACGGATTAATACCCTTTCACAAGGGTATTTGTGCGTGAATGCGAGGAATTCAACTGGAATTCGAACTCGGCACCCCGATCTGTCGTTCCGAGTCGATATCCACTGCACCACAAAGCACATCCGATGAATGAGTAGATGCGTTAAAGACCAACTGAAATTAAGCTGGAAGAAATACTATATTGCAAAAATGATTAATAATCTAGAGCATTGTTCAAAATGTAACTTCAATTCTTTCTTTTTGTTTTATACAATATGTGAAATTGTATGGACGTGTATAAATTGATAACATTTTGTCATGTTGTCCGTTATGAATAGTTATCAGTTAAGAATATCTTGTGATCTAACCGTTAGGTGTTTTAAGCATCCAAGACCGCTTACAAAATTATATGGCGCAAAGAAGGTAACTTAATTTTAGATTTTGTAATTATAATAAAAATTACAATTTACATAATTTAAACTATTCTCTTGTTGTTCGGAAAATATCCATATCGAATTACAACATTAGCATTCAAACGCCTAAAGATGATCTTGGATAAGATTGAAAGTACTTTGGAAAATAAAACTAATAAAAATATATACATCACCTTCCTTGTTGTTTTTAATCAGCATACCAGGGAACTTATTCATGTCTACGAGAGAATTAAAATAAAAACAAATAAGATAATATGTCTAAATTATTTCATCAAACATGATTAAATGAAGAGATGGTACTTAAATATTCGTATTGCTCCGGATAATATCCATTGAGCACAATGTACAGATCTATTTCATTATTTTTTATTAAATAGATCGTTATGGACTTGGCATCATGATCTATCTATCTATCTATCTATCTATCTATCTATCTATCTATCTATCTATCTATCTATCTATCTGTGTGTGTGCATATAAATATGTGTGTGTGTGTGTGTGCATTCATAATTTCAGAGAATGTAGTACCGATTTTTGCAGAAAATATGTTATTTTTGTGAGAAATTTTAAGCATTGCTAAAGAATTGGTATCAGTTCACCCACTTCATCATTGCTAAATTTCTTTTAATATCGTACTGCCACCCCGTACACACAAGCACATACGTACATGCTCACACACACGCACGCACACATATGTGTGTTCGTGTGCGTGTGTGGACGTGTATTAAAGCACGTGTAAAATATACTATATATCAGAGGATATATATATATATATATATATATATATATATATATATTACGGAAATTAACGAAGATTAACGAAACTTGGTTATAAACAACCGACAATTTGAAATGATTTGTTCTAACATTATTTTTGATCGATACGCGTATCTGAGTAGTTATTCTGTTTATCATAAAAAAGAATTAGATATTTATTTCTACCGGCTTGATTATTTACGATAAATAAATATGACGCGCCAGATTACATGGTGGCTTCCCCTATGTGGATAAGGGTGGCAGGCTTGAATACTGCCGAACGACACACATTTTCGTAACAAAAATTTATCGTAAATAATCAGGCCGGTAGAAATAAATATATAATACTGTTTGATTACGAATATCTACCTAAATACGAGTGTCTATCAAAAGTAATGGCCAAACAAATCATTTCATATATGAGCTGTGATACAGCGAAACAGATCTGACTGCGGATAACTATATATATATAATGAACAGGTAGAGACTGACTGATGATGAATAAGCTGAGACAAGTAGACAGACTGATATGAGCAGACGAAGACATATAAACACAGTGTAAGACAGAAAGATACATATATATATATATACATACATACATGCCTACATACATATGAACAAACTAAGGCAGGTCCTGAGTATGACGGTAAACTGCATCCAGCAGTAAGGCCTCTGATTGGGGAGGTTGTGAGGAGCATTGAACCACCTCTTAATTGTTCCCAAGTCCAAGCTGACCTGGAGTGGTAGCACCTGTTAGGGACCTAGCAATGAGCAAATAGTTAACTCCCAAACTGGAGTCAAAACACTGAAATTATAAAAATAGGCTTTTATATGAATATATACACAAAAAAAGACTTTTATAGAAAAATATATATTTTTGAATGAAAAATATTACCAATAATACATTTTTGAAGGAAAACAATTATTACCATAACACATTTTTGAAAGAAAAAATTATTGTCATAATACATTTTTGACGGAAAAAAATTTTTCACCATCAATACATTTTTTAATACAAAACTAGAAGAAATCTTTAGTTTTCTAAATTAAAAGAATAAAAAAAGATTTCATCAAAATCTAAGTAAATGAAATTTCTCAATATAAACGAGCATAAACAAAAAAGAAAAGAAAAACTTAAAACCCCACTTTTGGCGTTAAATAACCCACAGAGGCGTTGATACGCTGCTAAACAAGACTCAAGCTTAAGATAGATAGACAGAAAAATATGAACATAATTAGATAGATAGATAGATAGATAGATAAGAACAGTCTGAGATAGAGAGATAGATAGATAGATAGATAGATAGATAAGAACAGTCTGAGATAGATAGATAGATAGATAGATAAGAACAGTCTGAGATAGATAGATAAGAACAGTCTGAGATAGATAGATAGATAAGAACAGTCTGAGATAGATAGATAGATAGATAGATAAGAACAGTCTGAGATAGATAGATAGATAGATAGATAGATAGATAAGAACAGTCTGAGATAGATAAGAACAGTCTGAGATAGATAGAGGGATGGATGGATGGATGGATGGATGAAATGTTTTGAACTACACGTGTGTATATTAGCCATCGATGTTTGGAGTCACATTTTGACCGTCTTCCTAGTTGAAGATGCCCGCATATTTCCATTTGTAATTAGTTTGCAAACCGCAGGAAACGATAAGAAAAAATCGTGGCCAAATAGTTGTTTTTCAAGAGTCATATTTTATACGAGGCATAGGGAAAGAAGATCACCTTACATCCCAACTCACTGAAGCACGAGGATTATCATTCGATTCCATAAGACTTTTTTTTTTCAATGTCATTTATCAATCGATTTCTTTTCGTTTTCTTATCTTCCACTAACGCCAAATTTATCTGTTTTTTCTGCACAAGACATTAATTTTTGATATGTTTAATTTCTTTCCCATTTCTTATATCTTCACACACACACACACACACACACATATATATATATATATATATAAAATGGAATTTATTTTACATGGCAAATACTTATTTTGTTCATTTTTTACATTAAATTCTTTACCCAATTTATATATATATATATATATATAAGTAAAATAATTTTTCAAAATTCAAAAATGCTGAATGAACATTTCGACATAAAATCTGTAAGAGGGATTTCACGTCTTCTCAGCAACGTCCGACCTTCTTTCAAAATGCAAATAAAAATATTATATTTATATTTATATTATATTTCTATTAGTTCTGTAATTTTAATTACATTGAGCTCTCCTCCTGTATCATTTTTTAATATTAGGATCAGGTTCTTGGGATTTACCTTCCTACTTTTCCGTTTTGGATTAAAGTATTTTAATAATATATATATATATATATATATATATATATATATATATATATATAAATTTAAATGACGTGTTGAGCTTTCTTTATGAATATCATATTGCTCTGGATAACATCCATTGAGCTCTTTATATAGATATAAAACTTAATATTTTGTATTAAGTTGATCTTGGATTATCCTCGCCGTTTAGGGACTGGACATATATATATATATATATATAATATATATATGTCCAGTATATGTATAATATATATATATATATATATATAGGTTTCATTAAAAATGGCAGACATGGTATTATCATTATTTTTATATACGTTCTCATGTGTTTGTATATTATTTTTTCTTTCGGAACTCAAATTGTATAAGGATTGTCCAAAGCATTGGACTTTCGAGCACTTTCGGCTATACTTTTAGCCGTTATCAAGAATTAATTATGTTTTACTTGTAAATAAACATGTGTAAAGTTTATGCATATAGAATCTTGTGTATGTTAAGTTCCGAACACGGTAAGCACATTGTTACCATGTTCATAATTGATGTTATCAAGAGTAAGATTTCTCTGTTTTATTAGTAATGCCTTAATTATATTTAATCTTCTTTTGCATGTTGATTATGCTATTTTGTATGTATTGTGAGGGAACCTATTACCGCTTTAATATTTTTATTTTGCCTTAAAGCGGTACTCACAAGTACAAGAAAGTGTAAACTACTTCCACGCACAAACAAGACAATGACTGAAAAGAGTGACTATAACAATGTTAAATCCTTTTAATATGTGGAAACAAACACTCTCTGCCTGATGAAGGTCACGAGACCAGAAACACGTCTTGCAGAATATAAAAATAAAATATAATATATTTTATAAAAGAACATTTGCAGATATATATATATATCTATATATCATATTATTTTAGAACATGTATGAATTTTTTTATGCACTACAAAGTGTACATTTTGTTTCGACATTGAAATTACAAGTTTGATCAGGTGGTGTGGAAAGATATGTGTGGAAAGAAGAGGCTTTCGATTCCTTTTCCCACCAGCTGATGAGACATTGTAATTTCAATGTTGAAAGAAAATGTACACTTTGTAGTGGATACAAAAAATTGCACATGTTCTAAAATATAATTTATAATAAATATTCACAGCTTTATATTATATATCGAGCACTGTTTTAAATTAATGTTTTGGGCGTTGTAAATTTTTCTTCGTACCTTATTCACTCGGATATATATATATATATATATATATATAATCGTTTCATCCCAAGCAACGCGGTAACGCCACTGATGCACAGGAGGCTACATGAGATAAAAAGATTAGATAGGAGGAGAGTAAAGAGAAAGACAAACCAGTTACAGTGGGAGTCAGAGAAGGGTGCAGGAGAAGGATGGCAATACAGGTGTGATGACAGTTGCGAAGGTAGAGAGCAAGGAAAAGATATACAGAGTGATGTAGAAAGAACTGGAGTCAAGTGGTAAAGAGATGGGTATTGACATTGCATTTCAATCCCTGGAGGTTGTAGGTAAAAAAATATGGAAGAGAGTTCCATAGACGGGAAGTGCAAGAAAAGAAGCTGGTGGAGTAGAATTGTCGTCTACATTTGGTTGATCTAACTGGGAATTGGTGGGACCCAGTTGCCAGTCTGGTTGCACGAGTAAACTCATGTGGCAGGAGCACCAGTTACTTAACTTCTTCGGAGCAGAAGCCATGAAAATATTTATAGAACAGACGGAGGTATATATATATTCTTTTGTAAACGAGTTATTACGCAACCGAGGTTTCTACTATGTGGTGTCTTCAGGCGATTTGCCATAACTGATTTTACTGTTTTTTTTTTGTTTTTGTTTTTGTTTTTTTTTGTTTTTTTAAAGTACGCTCACGTTACGGGGATTTTTGAACGCTCACGTAACAGTGATTTTTTTTAACTTTCAAAAAAATCCCCGTTACTTAAGCGTTCTTAAGGAAATGGTAAAATCAGTTACTGCAAATCGCCTGAAGACACCACATGGTAGAAACCTAGGTCGCGTAATAACTCGTTTGCAAATTAAAAATATTCAAAAGTTCTACAATATAATTTTATTGAACACTTTTTGTACAATTGCGTACTGGTCTAATTTTGTCATGACAAAAAACTAAGTAATTAAATAATATATATATATTCTTATCAGCCTATATTTTATGCAGAGTGTCCACTACATCTATAATAAACATTTCTTAACAGTAACTCTAAGTGGTCATTGGGCAAGCAATTTATTCTATGAATTTGTGTGCATATATATATATATATATATATATATATATATATATATATATATATAAATTCATAGAATACATTGCTTGCCCAATGACCACTTAGAGTTACTGTTAAGAAATGTTTACTATAGATGTAGTGGACACTCTGCATAAAATATAGGCTGATAAGAATTGAATATTATGGGGATAAGAGGGATAGACAACTAAGGAAATCAAAATTCTAGAGTTCGGGTAAGCATCTATGCGTGTATCTGTTTCACAACTTCGTAGTTTGTTGGAAAAATCTGTTTGATTTACGATCAAAAAACAATTGATAACAGTATCAAAGTAGAAATATTGATCTAACATTGAGTACAGGGTGCGATGGATGAATTCTCGTCTGAATAATACAAAAATTAAAATAACAATGACATCTCATTTTAATAGTTATGCTTACCAAAACAGCACAAAATTATCTCGAAATACTAAAGAGTAAATTTATTCAATAAATTCGCCACAGCCGACATCACTTCCTTGTTTTCCTTAAGTTGGTGAATCTTGCCAGAATCCTTGGCTACAGTTAATCTTTGATTTAACAGAGAGTTTTGTTGATCTCTCGCTTAACTGTGCCCATCAGATAATAATCAAGGGTGTTGTAGTTTGAAGAGTTAAATGTAAGCCACATTTAAGCGATCAGGTTGTCACAGAAAATGTCTAATAGCCATAACTGGGTTCTCCTCCTTGTGTGGCATAGTGTAGAGTTCTGTTGCTAAAAATAGTGTCTTCCAGCAGCGACCATATTGATCCAGGAAAGCATTACCCACTCAAGGCACTTGATGTAGGCTACCGTGTTGAGTTTGTGTCCCTTGCCAACAAATTCGGTAGAACCATCAGAATGAGATTTTCCGACTGCCGTACCTTCGTAATCAGCATTAGACTCATCCAACGCCTTCTTAATTCTCTGCACTATCTTCAGATTGACACTCAAACACTCGTATTGAAGCTTTCGGTGCGAATGCAAAGTAGCACAGCATTCTGCACCACAACATCAATGCTGTTATACTCGACCCAAATTACTCTTTAAAAATTATGTTTTATTAGCCGACAAGTATAGTTTATCGTTAAACTTCGTATAAATTTACCGATATTCTCAATGAAAAATTAAAAAAAAATATTATTGTAAAAATATTTATAAAAGTATTGAAATTTGGCGTTAGGATAAAATCTTTAATAAATGGATTGTTTTTTCTTTAATTTTACCATTTGCTTTCCCGGTTTGATTTTGTATTCTTTGTTTTCAATATTTTATTCTCTACCTACCCGGACCAGAATGTCTCTTGTTCGCTTAATCATCGCTTGTACAAGTATTTTATAGCCTACTTAAATGTTTCCTGCTACCCAACTCAAGTAGATAGGCTACCTATCGACATCTCTGCTGTATATATGGGCGACTGTAGAAACCTATATTGTTTTCATGCCGCCTTAAATGCGATCTAAATAATATATAATGTTTGTTTGTTTTTTTCGGTTCCCTTCATGTAATTTCATCAAAGATTGGCGACATGAGATATGGAACAACGGAAAACTACCCGAAACCATGGTCGGATGCAATGAAGAAAAAAGAAAATAAATTCATCCATAGAGCGTGTTATGTACATTGAAAGAAACAAAATCGCTTCCCATCGAAGAGAAAAATGTCAGCAAAAAAGAGAAAAGAATGAAAAAATTATCCACAAAGAAAAGAATTTAATGAAAACAAATGAAGGAATGAAACTTAGAGAAATTTTCCAAAGAGAAAAAAAATGTGATGGTTTCAAAGGGGTAAAGATACACAATATTTTTCGATTCGATACAAAGAGAAAGAAAAGTCATTGAATCAATGTAGATGAAAGAGAATGCCAACAAAAATAAAAATTAGAAAGAGGAGGCTTTGCAAGAGAAAAAAAAATCTCTTTCGAATGAGAAAACAGAAAAGTGGGGGAAAATCCGCAAAGCGAGAAAGGAAAATGAAATTTGGAAAGGGACAAAGTATAGAAACATTCCTCGAGGGAGGAAGTATCTATATATATATATATATATATATATATAGAGAGAGAGAGAGAGATAGACAGAAAATCTAAGCAAGAGTCAATAAACCTACCTAGGTTTCACCCTACGGCTCGTCAAGGTAAATTGGCCAATTTATCCTGACGGGCCGTAGGGTGAAACCTGGGTAGGTTTGTTGACTCTTGCTTAGATTTTCTGTCTTTGTTTCTCTACTTTCGTATTGAGCACTTTAGTGTTAGGGTTTTCGTCTTGGGGTTTTTTCTTTCTTACGAGTGCTTGACTTTTTGTTCATGTACTTCGTTTGTTTCTTTTTTTACTTCCCCTTCTTTTCCCTCTGAGTTCGTTCTCGGTGGGTTGTACAAGGCGATTTAAATTATAGCTTAATTAATACTAGTTTTGGCAGAGTTAGTTCTGTTACTATTGGTATTGCAGTTACTATAGTTAATATATATATATATATCTCGGCTAATAGCGTGTGTTTACATTGTAAATAGCAAGCTAACGTCCTCCTTCCCCTACCAAGCACCCAATACTCAGAATCGCCGACTGATGTCAATTCGGTCTGGTTTCAATCCTCACGAGAATCAATCAGATGTCTAACCGTATTAATGAGCTGTGATACAGCGAAACAGGACTATCTGCGGATGACTTCATATATATGAATAAACACCTCATTAGCCAGATGGACCTAACTTGGTTTCACCTAAACGGATCGTCAGGGCTTTCCCTGACGATCCGATTAGGTGAAACCTAGGTAGGTCCGTCTGGCTCATAAGGTTTTTATTTATTTATTTCGCTCTACTTCTATATTGAGCGCTTTCTGTTAGTTGATTACTAGTCTCAGGGTTTTTTCTTTGGGCTTCGTGCTGATCTCGGTCCGAACTCTTTTACTGACGTTCATGTACTGATCTTTTTCTTTTTTTAAAACCATTTTTCCTTCTTTCGATAGTTTTCGAGAAAGATTTTTTGACACCAGTATAATTCTTATAATCTCATATATATATATATATATATATATATATATATATATATATATATATATATATGCATCACAACTAAGTATTGGACGCTCGGTAGAGGAAGGCAGACTTTAGCATGCTATAAACAATATGAACACACACCAGTAACCGATATATATATATATATATATATAGAGAGAGAGAGAGAGAGAAAGACAGATGAATTCTGAAAAAATGAATAAAACGAGATAAAGATGGTGCAAAAGAAAAATGAGTAGTAAGAAATCATTTCTTGATAAAATCAAAATATAAAGAAGACATTGAATGAGATAAAAAGAAAAAATACGGAGATCTTAAATAAAAAAAGAGCTGGAAAATAAGTTTAATCTAAAAATAGATAAATGCTGCCGTAAGAATATTGAGGAAGTTGATTTTCTAAACTCCGCTTAGATGTGGCACAAGGCCGAAAGTATGGGGTACCTAGAGAGGATCGAATTCACTTGAAATAGGTTCTAGTGCGACAAGATTGATAACCATTACACAACGTCGAGATGCCCAAAGAATATTGCGAAAGACAGGAAAGAAAGACCTGAATAAAACGGACCATAAGTTAAAAGAACAGAAATAAGAGTGAGTGGGGAGAGAGGGAGGGAGAGAGAGGGGAATGATTTTAAAAACAAGAATTGAACTGGAGAGAGGATCTGGACAGAAAGATCATCGATAAAAATCCTTGACAGCTGATGTAATTGCAGTGGAAAGATAAGATTTCCAAATGGAAAAATATTAAATACAGGTAAGCGAATGTGGGGGGAAGAGATGTTGATCAGATAGAAGGAAGAGAGATAAAAACTTTGTAACAGTGAAAGACAAATATAACTTCTACGAGAAAAAGTTAACAAAAATAAAAGGAAAAGGATTGTAAATAGATGTGGCCTAACGAAGGCGCACGTCAGTCACTTTCCCACCGACTTGATCCGGTTTCCCTCTGTCTTTTCTACAAGTATTTTCATGACAACTGCTCTGGCGAGATTTTTCCCAGGCTCCCGGACATGTATTTGCTTGTGCTACTAGACCGACATCAAGTCCCACCCGTTTACCGTTCCATGGTTCCCAACCCCGGGGTAAATTACCCCAGTGGATAATGAGCCCATATTTTGGGGGTAATGGATGTTTGGTTTGAGAACTTCAGGACAATATTACTTAATTTTGTGGGAAATTGAAACTAAGGACCAGACGTATTGGAAAGGGAATTTTTGCACAATTTTTTGCATTGGATGTCTTACTTGATGAAGTTAATTCTGAAGATATCCTCAACCACTTTAAGACAGACATCCGTGATCACCTAAATAGCCTCTTGTAAAACTTACGTAAGTACTTTACAAACTTGAATAATTCCAACACTGAATGGGTAAGAAATCCTTATCTTGTGAGTGAAGATATCATTCCTGATGAGGACTATCCAGCAAAAGAAGAATTTCTCACGTTCAGGGTGAACAATGCATGGAAGCTTTTGTTTGAGATCAAGTCTGGTCTAGGCACCTTTTGGATCTCTCGTCTGCAGGATATACCAACACTAGCCTCTAGAGCAGGACAAATTCTCATAGGATTTTCAACCAGTTATCTATGTGAACAGGTTTTTCTACTGTCCTTCGAATGAAGACCAAGAAACGTAGCAGACTGAACGTGGCAAACGACGCCCGAATAGTCCTTTCAGCCACAAAGCCAAGAATAAATAAACTGGCACAGGCAATACAAGCTCAACACTCACATTAAGAATCACGGGTAAATTACGGCTACTATATCTCTGATCATTATAGATCGGTACTATTGTATTGAATAATTTCCATTAACTTTATCTGCTTTTGATGTATGAAAATATAATTACTTCTTTTCCTACATTACGGGTATTTGTTCATTGGGGAAATGGATAATAGTGAAATTGTATTTTGGGGTAATCGCAGCAAAAAGGTTTGGAACCTATGGATAGTCAAATATAACCTACTCTTCTATTCTAACAGTTTCTTTTCTCACACATCTTCTTTGTTGAACTTCCTTCGGTTTGCTTGATTCCCTGATAGCTACAATCTCCAGAAGTTTAAATGCAACGTCAGTTTCCATCTTCTATCTTCTTCTCTTATCGTTTTTTCCATATCTTCTGTACCTTGTTTTTCTCTCTCTCTTCTCTCACTATAACCCCTCTCACACCAGTGTGGGTTCTGTCTTGCATGGGGTAATTTTTTAAAAATCATTTCATCCCAAGCAAGGCATTCCACTGCCACTATTGCGCAAGGGGTTATATAGGGGAAGGTAAAGAGAAAGACTGGTTAGATATAGGAAATGTCAGAAGGAGGGTGATAGACGAGTAAGGATACGGAGGCTGAGGGCTGGGTAGATGGGAAGAGTGTTTGAAAGAATGGATGCGAGTTAGTGTGTTAGGAGGTGTCTATTGACCTTACATTTAAACTCCTGGAAATTATAGCTGTCGGGGAAGCAATTATGTGGAAGGGAATTCCACAGTCCGGAAGTGCGAGAAAAGAAGCTGTTGGAGTAGAAATTGCGGTTACATTTTATCGGTTTCACTGTAAATGTGTGGGACCTAGTTGCTAATCTAGTATCTCGTGCAAATTCGTACCTAGGGGGAACCAGTGATCTAAGTTCATCGGAGCAGAAGCCGTGAAAGTATTTATAGAAGAGGCACAGGGAAGCCACGTCACGCCGGTGAGAGAGAGACTGCAGCCGGTTAACCAAGTCGGTGACGATCACATTACACTCTCCGTTGTATTTTGTCAAGAAGCCCGAGGAGAATAGCAGGGGCACCCGACCAGAAAAAGAAATGAAAAGATTAGTTACTTAAAGAGAACAAGTCAAAGAGAGGAAACATTGAAGGATAGAATAGAGAAAGGAGAAGAAAGAAGATTGGAGAGAGTGAACAAATATCGATAGATTTCTAAAAGTTTATTTAAAAGAGTCTTTGTTTGGAGGCTTAACGAACTTATCAATCCTTATGGGATCATTTAAGGTCATAACCAATAATTTTTGGCTAAGGTTATTTTATTTTTAGAACATTTTTTTTGAGTATCAAGATTCATTTTTAAGAGCAGGGTCCCCAAGTCCTACCCTTGTTATTTAACCCATAACTGGAGGGAACGGACGGATTAATACCTTTTCCAAGGGTATCAATGCTTAAGCGAATGCAGAATATTCAACTGGAATTCGAGCTCGGCCCACCGATTTCTTTTTCCGAGCCGATATCCACTGCACCGCTACGCACATCCGTCACTATACGCTTACAGCACCTGATATTCCCAAACGGTCACCCATCTAAGTAGTGATCAGGCTCAACGTTGCTTAACTTCGGTGATCGAGCGAGAACCGGTGTATTCAACGTTATGTGGCCGTAAGCCATTTCAAAAAGAGCAAAATAGACAGGTAACAACATGGTAAAGGCGAAGCAGCACCAAGAAAACCACCAAAATATGGAGAAAAAAGTATTAATTCATTAAAGAGAAAAAGATCCCAAAAAGAGAAATAATGGAAGCGCAGTGGGAAAGCACAAAATCTAAAGAAAAAAAAAAATATGGAAGACACCTAATTGTTCTGATGAACTTTCAGCAATGATACCTAGTCTTTATAAATTTAAGCGCAGTACTCAATTGGCATCTAGGTCTCATCATTTTACTGTTGAAATAGCGAGATGTAAACATGTTTTATCTAAAAAGTTTCTTCTCTTGCACTTCTCGCTTCCGTCTTGTTACTTCCGGACAATTTTGATGTTTAAAAATTTCAAATGCAATGTTGTTATCTTCTGTTTTGCTTTTTTTTTTTTTTTTTTTTTTTTTTTTTTTTTTTGAGTTTTTTTAACGGCATATCAACTACTTATGGGTCATTTACCTACTTAGAGCCAAACCCGAAGCAAAAACTAAAATAAAAGGGCTGAAAAAATACAGACATACAGGCAGATAAACAGACACACACACATAAACATCTTGCCGTTTATATATATATTATCGATTTTCTGCACTATTGTAAGAACTGCAACCTTGAAACTTCTGAATATCGTTTCTAATGTCTTTGTCTATGAGTGTATTAAATTTGATTAAAATCGGACCACTCCTTCTATAACCCGATTTTTTCGATTATCGATTTTCGATATTTATCGGGGGTACCTCGACACAAAACCTAGCTAAGAACACTTGCAGACGCTTATAGTACAACTGTGTAAATTTTCAAGAAAATCGGTTCAGCCGTTTCGGAGTCTATAGGTAACTGACACACACACACACACACAGGCACACACACACACACACACACACACACACACACACAGAGTTTCATTTATAAATAAGTTTAGATATGAGGAGTTAAAAAAAAGGTAAGTGAATCAGAATATGTGATTTTTCGGCCCTACCACAACCTTGTAATTCCATATGTATCTACAGGATAAGTCAGCCAGTTAAATGCCATACGTCATACACACTTTGGGCGATCATGTCTCTAAAGAGACATGATTGACTGGGCAGAAGATTATCCCGCAGGAGGTTGTCATTGCTTTTTGTGTTAGACTGGTTGCCAGCCAAGGCTATAGAACCAAATCTATTATTTGATTCGTAGCTAGAGGAGGAATAGATGTATTATATTATTAAGTGGTAATTAGTGGGGGATCAGTTTATTACTTCATAACAATATAAAACGTATCTCCTACTATATGTACAGTAGAAGCCTTAATCATGTTTTCAACTATTATATTCAGTCAGTCAGTTAAGTGCCATACGTGATACACGCTTTGGGCGATCATATCTTGAAAAAGACATGACTGACTGAGCAGAAGATTATCCCGCGGTAGGTTGCCATTATTTTCTGCGGTAGACTGGTTGCCAGTCAAGGTTATAGAACCCAATCTGTCCTGCTATTTTTTTTAATCATTTCACCCCAAGCAAGGCATTCCATTGTCACTATTGCACATGGGGCTACATTGGGGAAGGTAAAGAGGAGGAGAAGTTAGATGTCGGAAATGTCAGAAGGAAGGTGATAGATGGGTAAGGATACCGAGGATGAGGGTTGAGCCGATTGGAAGAGTGTTTGAAAGAATGGGAGCGAGTTAGTGTGTTAGGAGGCGTCTATTGACCTTAGATTTAAACTCCTGGAGATTGTAGCCGTCGGGGAAGCAATCATGTGGAAGGGAATTCCACAATCGGGAAGTGCGAGAAATATTTAACCCATAACTGGAGGGAAGAAACGGATTCATACCTTTCCCAAGGGTATTTGCGCGTAAGTGAATGCAAGGAATACAACTGGAATTCGAACTCGGCTCTCCGATTTGTCTTCCGAGCCAATACCCAGTGCACCACAACGCACAGGGCGTCGAGTAAAATATATCAGTTGTGAGCTCATTAATCATTTTATAAAAATGTAATTGTTCTCTAAATATCATTAAATTTCAAAGCAATGGCGATAATTAGTTTTTGAATGAACCCAATCGATTCTGTCAACCAGAATTAAATTCTACGTAAAATTTACAAATTAAAAAAATGAGATGTAAAATTGAAGAAAAACAAATTAAAATGTTGATTGAATATGAAATGAAGTAGTGATATAAGTTGGGAGACTCACTTTAGTTGTGTCAAATTTTTATCTCTCATCGATTCGGTTGGTTTTGATTTTCGACCCCAGATTAAAGATGGAAGATTAAATACAAATTCCGAGATAATGGAATTATTGTGAAATTGTGTTATCTCTCGGAAATATACCACGAGTCATCTTATAGAACAGAAGAATTAAAGAAGAGACTTTAGGCAACATGTTATTATTTATTCAATATTTTTTACTCCTTTATTTTACAATTGTTGTCATTTTTTCCTTGTTACAAGAATCTTAACGCGAATTGTCAAACGTTTACGTCTTTACTTAGCATTTATCAATCTGGATTAATAATATTGTTTCTATCCCATAATTATAGCATTTCCTTTCCTTAGTGATTTTAGTGTCGTGTCTTCACTGTAAAATAATAAATAAATTAATTATAAGAAATAATTTTTTTGTCCGTAATCAGTTTCCGAAATTTTTCGGCCATGGATTGGTCATAGACCCGGGTGTCTTAGGCTTCAGTTAATAACAGGGATAACAATATCATACAAAATGTGGTTTTACAAAAGAATCCTGAGAATACGATGGGCAGTACATGTGAATAGCTACGAAGTTCAGGAAAATGTAAACGAACGGAAATGTATACTTTGTGTAAAAATGAGAAATTTGAGTTACATATAATGAGGAAGGAGGGCTTAGAAAAATAGATACTCAGAGGGCATATAGAAAAAAGATGGTCATAGTGGAAACTGCAAATAATCTACCTAACATAGAAGTGTATTAAATGATAAAGGAAATAGTGATGGAAAGTAGCCCAGTAGATTAAAATGCTGGTTCGTAAATTAGGTAAAATAATAAAAATGTAAACGCAAATTCTACTCCATCAGCTTCTTTTCTCGCACTTCCTGCCTATGGAATTCCCTTTCATTTACTTGCTTCCCCGACAGTTACAATCTCCAAGAATTTAAATTTAATCAATAGTCACCTACTAAATCACTAACCTGCATCCTCTTTTTCATGCTTCTTTCTCCGTCCAATCCACTCTCATCAGTATTCTCATCCTTCTCTTATCCACTTTCTGACACCCCCTATAACCTGTCACTCTTTCTCATAACTTTCCTCCTATGTTACCCCCTGCAAAACAGCGGTAGTAAAATACCTTTCTTGGGGCGATATGATTATAACAAAAAAAAAACAAACAAAAAAAAGAAAAAAAAACAGGTGATATATTAAGTTCGAGTTCAATCCGTGGATCGGGTAGTGTGGCCTTGCATTCAGTAGAAAAAAGGTAAGTGATAACTGACCAGTATTAAAAATAAGAACACGACAATATATGCCTGGTCATGAGCAGTGGAAAGAGAATATACTACCTGCGTTGATTAAATAATGGGTTCTGTTCGTAATTCCCTGTCGGTTACCCGGATTAACATACACCTGATGAAGGCACCACGTTAGAAACGTAGTTATGACAACAAATGTCGAGTACACAAGCCCGAATATAAATAGTGTGAATAGTGGGTGATATGCTTGTATACCCATTATGAATGAGATAATTTGACATTTCTATTCATTTCCGGATTAGGGCCTAGATAATATACAGATTTTCAAATCAACCAGGCCTCTTCATTCGGATACATGGAGAAACAAAGTGATATGAGCTTAATTTCTCTCACTGTCTTTGTTCCGTGGATAGCTTCTTCTTCAATGTGCCTTGTCCCTTCAGGACGTAGGCGATCATGGCCTTCCATATTTCCCTATCCCTGGTGGCTCTGAGCACGCCTTCTCCTGTTACACCATGCAATCCACGTTCCGTCATCCACCTGATTAGGTCCTTCAAATATGTTATCCGTTGCTTTCCCCTGTCTTTTTTCCCCTCTATCTGGCCTGTTAGTATCAGATTTTCTAAGCTCTCCTTCCTCAGTGCGTGTCCCAGGAACTTCAGCTGTCTCTTCCTGGTGCTCAGTATTAATTTCCTTTTTGTTTCCATCAATTCCAAAACCTCATCATTGCGCACATGCTCAATCAATGATATTCGCAGCATCCTTCTGTAGAACCACATTTCAGTTGCTTCAAGATTTTCTTTCATCTTTGATGACATAATCCAGCATTCACTGCCATACTGAAGAACTGACAACACATAGCAATCCAGTGCTCTCTTCTGTGTTTCTAGCTTAATTTTCCTGTTTCTTAATACTTTACTCAACTTCTCGAATGCTTCCTTCGCCATGCCAATTCGCCTTCGGGTCTCTGTGTCGCACTTTCCGTCTTCTATTATAACACTTCCCAGGTATTTAAATTTTTGTACCTGCTTGATTCTGGTATCCCCGACCTTGGCATTTTGGGCTGCCCTTTTTACTCATGACCATGCATTCGGTTTTCGTGCAGTTTATTTCTAGTCCTTCCTTGTTACTTTCTTTTGCTACCTTCTGTAGGAGGTCTTGTAGTTTCCTTTCTGTGTCTGCTATCAGTACTGTATCATCTGCGTACCCCCGATTACGAATCCAGGCATAACTTCTAGGGTCCTCAAAATATTCTCGGTCTACCAGTTGAACAGCTCCAGTGAAAAGACACATCCCTGTCTTACGCCCCTTTCTATCTTTGTATATCTACTCAATTCATTACCTGTCCGTATGGAAGCGGTTTGTTGCCAGTAAAGATTCTTTATTACTCTCAAGTCTTTCCCCAATATGTCCAGGCTGCCGAGCATCTCCATCAGTTCTTTGTGGCGTATTTTGTCAAACGCCTTCGCATAATCAATAAAGCACAAGTATACGTCCTTCTTCATTTGTATTGCCCTTTCGGAGAGCATCCTAATCATAAATATGGCATTCCTTGTTTCTGTGTCTTTAACGAAACCACATTGTTCTTGTATAGCTAAGCTTTCTAAATGGCCTAAAACACGAGAAGAATTAACAGATAGAAGAAAAAACAAATAGAGGCTGACATTGATATATTGCGGGGTAAACGTTTGGCACTTGTCACGAGCTAATTCTACTGATTTTGTGCGTTAATGATGACAGAAAGCAGAATTACCGAAATTCGAAAATAACTCCGGATGAACGTGCCTCGATAACGTGACGAAAGTTACAAGTATCTTTTCAAATTCCAACTCATTGCAGAGACGTAAATATATTTCACCAGCTGTATATAATAGGTTATGAGACAATATTTTTAGAAAAGGCATATTTTTCAAGTCCTAACAAGATTAATGTATTTTAGTAAAATATTATTTGTAGAAACACAGAATTTTTCAACAAAACTCTTATGAAAACATTATCTACATAATAACCTTGATATATATATATATATATATATATATATACATATATATATATATATATAATATAATATAATATAATAACAAGACCGACTCTGTAAGTATCCAAATCCCAAAACTATACGAAAATAAACTTTAAGGACAACAAATAACAGACAGAATCTAATTCCGTTACTATCCGTCGCTGTAAGGCGTTGGACAAGAGGGGAGAAAAAAAAGAAAACTGCGGAATACAGACAATACATACAATACCCCGCAGTAAAGAAAAAAAAACCCAAACGGAACCAACCACAAAGAAAGAAAAAGTGCTCGATACAGAACTAACCAAAGCGGAATAACAAATAGGAAGCAATGTAGAGCAAAGACACGTAAAAAAATCGCGGTAGGTTTTGGCGATCTTGTGATTTTTTTACGTATATATATATATATATATATATATATATATATATATATATATATATTTAGCTATTTTAACCATTCATCTTCACATTAATATCATGAATATCAATTTATTTTAATTTATATATTTCCGGATATTTACTGGAACCATGTACATATTATCACTGGACATTCATTTATTTGTGGACGACCTTATTCAAGAAATTTTTCCACTTCTTCTGTGCAACCAAAACATCTTGCATTCCAATAAGGTAGCAAATAGAGATTAGGACACAGGCCCGGGGCCTGATCAACCTTGGCTGGGTCAACCTGGGGAGAAGGTATGATGTTTTTAAAGGACCGAAACCGTCAATGAACTAGGGTAACATCACTGATGATGTGTCCTAACTGCATCTAAATGATGTATTTTTCAAATATATTACCATCATTGCTCGGTGTTGCCCGTGCAACTCAGAACATTTTAATAGTAGGACTCGGTTATATAAAAAAATAATTATATAAAAAATTGTTGGTTAAAAATTGTTAAAAATTCCATATATATATATATATATATATATATATATATATATATATATATATTATCGATTTTCTGCACTATTGTAAGAACTGCAACCTTGAAACTTCTGAATATCGTTTCTTATGAGTTTTTCTATGAGTGTATCATATTTGATTAAAATCGGACCACTCCTTCTATAACCCGATTTTTTCGATTATCGATTTTCGATATTTATCGGGGGTATCTCGACACAAAACCTAGCTAAGAACACTCGCAGACGCTTATAGTACAACTGTGTAAAATTTTAAGAAAATCTTTTCAGCCGTTTCGGAGTCTTTAGGTAATGGACACACACACACAAAGTTCCATTTATAAATAAGTTTAGATATCAGTTTGCTAAGAACGGCGCAAAATTCAAACATTTTAAAGATGTTAAAAGAAAAACCCGTTCCAATCAATTTATATTAGTTTTAAAATACAGCATTATATTTTGCTAGCAAAAAATATTAAATTTAATCTTTCAGCTTGAAATTAAAGCTGAAATAAAAGAAATATTTTTCATAATTATAAATTCATTTTAAACGTTTGGCATCAAGTTTTTGTTGAGGTACCAGTATATGCAGGGGGCGTAAAAAAATCGCACACCGTAGGGATAATTTATTAAAATTATAAAAATTTATTAAAATTTATAACTGTACATGTTTTATTATTTAATTGTTATGTATGTTGCTCAAAATGTCCTCCATTCTTTTCAAAACAAATATCAGTTCTGTGTCTGCATGATTCATTAACACGTCGGATTGCTTCCTCTGTCATTTTAGTTCATTCATATTTAATTGTTTCTTTAAATTCTTCAACATCTATTTAAGGTTTTCAGCCATCTTACTTCGTCAATATTTTTCTGCAATTTAAAATATGTTTATTTAATTATCCTCAATTCGCTGCCAATGTTGCCTCACGCTATATATATATATAATCACTTCACCCCAAGCAAGGCAGAACTGTCACTGGTGCTCATTGGGTTACAGAAGAGATGAGTGATGAGAAAGAGGAACAAGTACAAGAAAGTCAGAGAATGAGTAAGTAATATATCACACCCTGATTGAGCACTCTGGAAGAATGGTAGACTCTTAAAACAGTAGCTACTCTGGCATCTACGTATCGTTCATTCAGCAATGAGTTAGAACACTCTCAGCTATTGGGTATGTATAATGATAATATACATGCTAAAAGGTCTGCCTCCTTCCATCGAGCGCCCGTAGATCAGAAGTATAATCGCCGACTGACGCCAATTCGGTCAGGTTTTAATCCTAGGTAAAAAGCAATCGACTGTCTAACCGTATTGATGAGCTGTGATACAGCGAAACAGATCTGTCTGCGGATGACTATATTTATATAAATTCAGATAAAACTTAATGGGGAATAGCCATTTTCAATATATCATTTTAAGGCATGCATTCTTCGACCCCTTATAAACAGAGAACCGCCGATATCTATATCGATATCTATCATATATATATATATATATATATATATATATATATATATATGTGTGTGTATGTGTTATGTCTTGAAGGCTGTCACAATGTGTTGAATGAAATAAAGGAAGGTCGGGATGTGTTTGTATGACCTGTTTATTATTACATTGATATTTCTAGACTGTAATCTCATCATCAGAATAGCAGAGGAATCCTCAGAATGTCCGTGCTTTTTAGCGGCCCATCTATGAATGGCTGGCTTTATCCACAGCTGCTGTGCGTGTGTGTGTGTATTTAAGTTGGGGTTTTATTGGTCTGATGGAATCAGTTTGTAGGCTCTGGGAGTTGATGTGACTTTGACCGGGTCAAAGAATATCAGTTTCATTGCTGTTGTCTTATTTATCTGATTTATCTGGTGGTGTTTGCTCGTTGTGTGTGCTGTAATTGAATCTACTTTATTTTGTATATATATATATATGTGTGTGTGTGTGTGTGTGTTCTGTCCTGGTACGTGGTTTGTTATGAGCACCTCTGCTACTACAACCCGGGGGGGGGGGAAGAAAATGTGTTTGCGTGGTTATTGCAACTATTTTTTCTGTGTGTAAGGCTATGTGTAGTATTGTAATTAAATCTACCTTATTTTATTTATCTATGTGTGTGTGTGTGCGTGTGTGCTTTAGCCTGGTTAGCGGTTTCTTATAAGGGAGGAAGAAGTGTGTGTGTGGTTATTGTTACTGATTGCGTGTGTTTGTGTGTGTGTGTGACCTTTGCTGTTGTGTTAGGTGCATGTTGTGTGTGTCTTGGTGTTGTCTATATATATATATATATATATAATGTTTGGCCAGCAATCTTTCTTTTGCTATAAAAATTGTCCAAATGTTTTCTTTATCCGAGATTTTTCGGTTATACTTTTAGCCATTTATGGGGATGAATGTTATTTTACTTGGAAAAGAATGTATGTGCCATGTATGATGTAGAGTAGTGTGTAAGGGTTATGTGCCGAACACGGTAAACATGTTGTTAGCCGTGTTCGTAGTTGGTATTATTGAGAATTGGGTTTTTCCTTTTTTTTTAAATTTTTTTTTTTTAGTAAAACCTCAATTTTTATATAATTTGTTTTCAAAAGAAAAGAATCATAAGATGACATGAAAAATTACATAAAATAAGTTAACCATCACACCTTGTTTAATGAAACCTGCATAAAAGAGAGAGTGATGCCTATATATATATATATATATATATACGTTGTTATATTTTTATAGACATTTTATCTTGTTTAAATAAATCATATATAATGCTTAGATTTTGTCTTCTTTGAAGTGCTATGTCTTTTCATGGCGATCATGACTTTTCAGAATTCCCAACACTTTGTAGATCTTATCTCTATTTGTTTTCACTGCAAAATGGTTGAAAGACACGAAATTATCGTGTTTTTGACTACCCTCAACTGGCTTGCCCGGAAGCCGCAACAGTTCACAGATGTATGTATGCCTGTGCATCAGTATCTATCTATCTATCTATCTATCTATCTACATACACACACATACACACACATATATGATTTATTTAAACAAGATAAAATGTCGATAAAAATATAACAACGTATATATATATATATATATATAGAGAGAGAGAGAGAGAGAGAGAGAGAATTGAACAGAAAGACACATGGACTTATTTATACATGATAGGAAATAGAACAAGTAAAAAACGTTTATCACTCTAACATTCTAATTCGGAACACTATAAATTATACTAACGTTGTTTAACTAGTCAAATGAAAGTGAAGCATGAAATTCAAATAAAACAAACAACAAAAATTCCAGAATATCTTCATTTTGTTTTCTTCAGTTGCTGAGTGTAGACTCAATGTTACGTAATTTATAATTTAATAAAATATCTGATGACCGTAATGTTGTTACAATCATATATTGTACAGGGAAAAATATTTTGCTTTAGAAAAAAAATTGGCATTTATAATAAAGTATATATATATATATATATATATATATATATATATATATATATATATATATATTATGGGTACAGATATATTAATGCTACTAAGGCAGTTGTAGCTGATCTTAACATTATTTTTGTTAAAAATCTTTTTTTAGTGTTGGTGAAAGTTTAAATACTTATGAATTAAATTTAATTAAAATATTCCGATATTAGATTGAACAATACGATTAGGTTATTAAAACATGTAATGTTAGCCTACTGTTGCTTTAGTTTTACCTTTTAGTGTTTTGTATATACTCGAAATTTACTTAATGATTGATGCGAGTTGAAGCTTTTATGTATTTAATTTTAATATCATCCAGTATTTCCTAGTTGCCTGAGTTGGTAGATAATACAACTTCTACTGATTTATGTAAATTAACGAGAATCTTTGAGCGTCGTTTGATTATTTCTTTGCGTATCTATGGTTATATAAACCTTTAGCATATGATTTGTAATTCGAGTTCGAAGTCCAGTTGAATTCCTTGAATTCACTTACGCGCAGATATCCTTGGGAAAGGTATTAATCCGTTTTTCCCTCCAGTTATGGGTTAAATAACAGGACAGATTGAGTTCTATAGCCTTGGCTGGTAACCAGTCTATGGAAGAAAGTAATGGCAACCTACGGGATAATCTACTGCCTCGGCAGTCATGTCTCTTTCGAGACATGATCGCCCAAAGCGTATATCACGTATGACACTGACTAATATTCCTTGGACTCCTCCGTAAAACAGGTCCCTTTATACCATCAAAGTTTTTGTGTTTGATTCGAACCTGAAAAAGCCGAACCTAACACATGCTACGTCGGTGAAACGCGTAGATTTATATGTTTTTCACTTATAAATATATTTGTCTCAGCACACACACACGCACACACACACACACATATCTAAACTTCTTTATAAATGGAACTTTGTCTCTGTGTGTTTGTGTGTGTGTGTGTGTGTGTGTGTATCAGTTACCTACAGACTCCGAAACGGCTGAACCGATTTTCTTGAAAACTTACACAGTTGTACTATAAGTGTCTGCGAGTGTTCTTAGCTACGTTTTGTGTCGATGTACCCCCGATAAATATCAAAAATCGATTATCGAAAAAATAGGACTTATAGAAGGAGTGGTCCGATTTTAATCAAATTTGATACACTTAAATACAAAGACATAAGAAACGATATTCAGAAGTTTCAATGTTGCAGTTCTTACAATAGTGCAGAAAATCGATAATACATATTTACAAATGGCAAGATGTTTGTGTGTCTGTGTCTATTTATCTGCCCGTATGCCTGTATTTTTCAGTTTTTTTCTTTTTATTTTAGTTTTTGCTTCGGCTTTGGCTCTAAGTAGGCATAATTGTAGCTCTTAGTCTCAACCATCTTAGTCTCAGCATTTACTCAGAGGACTTATTTATCCTTCAAAATTCAGTTTGCGACGAAAACACTTATTTAATATCGATAACAGGAAATCAAATTTGACTTGCATCCATTCATTTTTCTTTCAGTCTACGATTTCGCTTTAACTGGAAACAACTATTTCTTTGTAGTCTTTTGTGCCAACGTCCAAAGAATCTGACCTCTAGGACCAAGGATTAGCATTAAAGCTTTCATTACATCCAAGCAACACCGGGCTATACTGCTAGTAAATATATATAATATATACTATATATATATATATATATATTATATACATATCTTATATATATATATATATATATATATATATATATTATATACATATCTATTATATATTATATATATTATATACATATCTATTATATATTATATATATTATATATTATATATATATATTATATATATATTATATATTATGTATATTATATACATATCTATTATATATTATATATATATTATATATTATGTATATTATATACATATCTATTATATATATATTATATATTATGTATATTATATACATATCTATTATATATTATATATATATTATATATTATGTATATTATATACATATCTATTATATATTATATATATATCTATTATATATTATATACATATATATAATATATTTTATATTATTTATATTATATATATTATATATTATTCATATATATTATATATATTATATATTTTATATTATATATTATATATATATTATATATATTATATATATATATTTATATATATATATATATATATATATATATGTAAACGAGAGGGATGAGAGTGTATTAATTTTTGTTACTCGATTTGTTTTGGCTTTGCAACTCTACTTCCTTTATATGTTTGCCTTGTGTTTATTTTAGACTTCATTTTATATTCCTTTAATGTCGTTTATATTATCATTCGGTACCGTTCTAAATTCCCGGTTGCCCTTTTTTAATCATTTTTTTCTTTCACATTTACTAACGCCATCTTTTTTTGTCTTCTTTATTTGTGTCACTTTTTTTCTTTCTTTTACTTTTCTGCTATTTTATTTTTGTTTAATTATTCACAACTTTCATCAATGTTTTTTTTTATCATTTCCTCACTCACTTCCCGATTAAAATCTGTTTTATTTTATTCAGCCACGTTCGCGTGCTCTTTAAATAAATTAAAGCGAAATATCACTTTTCTTTCTTTGATTACGGTTCTGTGCAAATGAATGAAAACAAATGAAGGGTTCTACATTGCCGACGCCTGAAATTTGAATGCCTTCCGGTATTTTCTCAAACAATCAACATGGCGACAGATAATGCCTTTTTAGATTTTAAATACCATTCATTGCAATGTTAGATTTATTTTTTTTTATTTTACTCAAATGTTATCAAGTTTTTAAAAACATTTTATGTAACGTACACAAATCTTACAAAAGTAAATCGAAAGGCCGGCAAGGTTTTAATGTATTTTTCAAATTCTTGTCAAAGGAAATGTTTTTTTTTTCTCGAAATGTTTATCACAAAGGTAATACATAGGTAAATGTGTTATAAATTGCTTTTGTACAAATGATTCTTATAAATAAGGATATTGTAATCTAATTTAGATCAATATTTTGCTTATATATTGAAGATATTATCAAATTTAAACTTTCGTGTCCGCAAAAATATGGAGTCTCAAAAGAACAGTTTTTACAGTGACACCACTAATATTTTAATTACGTTCACTCTTCAGGAATATTGATTGTTATGAATCAAAAAATAGTTTTTGTTTTGTGGAATTTAAAACTTAAATATTTTAATAAGTTAGGCATTAGATCTTTCTACAAAATAATTTTATATCTACTACATTCTAAAATCAATAAAATTACAACCAATGCAATGCAACATTTATTATTTACAACTGCATTAAATAATAAATATGAAAACAATTAATATTCATAAATTTATAGACTTTTACAAAACTATTCAAATATGTGAAGTAACTGCCAGTAAACCATTATTATTTATCTACACTTATTCATAAATGGAATTTTTCTGTGTGTATGGGTGTCTGTGTGTGTCTCTGTGTGTGTGTCCGAAACGGCTGAAACGATTTTCTTGCAAATTTACACAGTTGTACTATAAGCGTCTGCGGGTGTTCTTAGCTAGGTTTTGTGTCGAGATACCCCCGATAAATATTGAAAATCGAAAATCGAATAAATCGGGTTATAGAAGGAGTGGTCTTGTTTTAATCAAATTTGATACACTCATAGACAAAGACATAAGAAACGATATTCAGAAGTTTCAAGGTTGCAGTTCTTACAATAGTGCAGAAAATCGATAATATATATATATATATATATATATATATATATATATAAAAGGCAAGATGTTTGTGTGTGTGTGTCTGTCTAACTATCTGCCTGTATGTCTGTATTTTTTCAGCCTTTTTATTTTAGTTTTTGCTTCGGCTTTGGCTCTAAGTAGGTATAATTGTAGTTCTTACTTCAGCCATGATACCATTTACTCAGATAACTTATTTAGCCTTCAAAATTCAGTTTACGACGAAAAAAGCTTATTTGATATCGATACCAGAAAATCAAAATTTGACTTACATCCATTCATTTTTCTTTCAATCTACTGTTTCGCTTTAACTGGAAACAACTATTGCTTTTTAGTCTTTAGTGCCAACGTCCAAAAAGTCTGAACTCCAGGACCATGGATTAGTTTTAAAGCTTTCATTACACCCGAGCAACTAGCTATACTGCTAGTCATATTATAAAGTTCGAATCACTTAGCAATTAGTTCTTTCCAAACAATTCAATAATATGATAAATAAATCGTGGTTATTATCTTTGTTGTCAATTCTCAAGAACAAAGAAAATATGTAAATTCCCTTTCATATTGTTTAGGTTTCAGTTCAGTTATTGTCACCGTTTTTTTAAGCATTTCCAAGTGTTGAAGCTATTTAAAATATTAACGGTGTCAATGGAAAAATAGTTCCTTTGAAACTCCATTTTTTGACGTACACGAAAGTCAAAGTTTGCCAAAATATTTTTATGTGAAAGAATTAAGTGAATTTTCACTATGTTGGTTGGTTGTTTTTATGGCATATCGACACCTCGGCGGGTCATTTATTGCCAACTAAATTTTATTTATTTATTGCTGTTTTATACATTTTTCTTTCAACAATTTATTGTTGTTTTTATATAGGCTTTGTGTCTAGTAATACTTTTTTTCTTTTCAAGTATCAAGATTCATTTTTAAGAGCAGGGTCCCTAAGTCCTACCCTTGTTATTTAACCATAACTGGAGGGAAGGGACGGATTAATAACTTTCCCAAGGGTACCTGTGCTTAAGTGAATGCAGGGTATTAAACTGGAATTCGAACTCGGCTCACCGATTTCTCTTTCCGAGGAGATATCCACTGCACCACAGCGCACATCAGTCACTAAACGCTTACAGCACCTGGTATTCCCAAGCGGTCACCCATCTAAGTACTGACCAGGCTCAACGTTGCTTAACGTCGGTGATCGAGCGAGAACCGGTGTATGCAACGTAATATGGCCGTAAGCCTTACTTACAATGTGAAAAGTGTTTAAAGTGTTTCATGGGAAAAAAAAAATTGGTGATAATTTATAATTTTCGAATTTAATTAATACAGAACATATATTTTAGCTTATCAACAGAATCTAAGAGTAAAATAAATATTTCTGTAAATCAACGAGTATATAATTTGCCAAATATACATAATATTTCGCAGGCATGAAACATACCTTTTAAAAATATAACTCTACATTGCACCATCTATTTATATTGCCAATGTTGTAAGATAATTTCGCATAGTGTAGCAGATATAAACACGGCTTGCGCTTATGTTTTGCACAAATATCTTTATAAAGCCTATGAATTCGTCTATTCTATCGCGAGTCATACGCTTAATAGAACACGAGACAGCGCAACATGGGGTACAACTAGTCTGACAAAAGGTAAACTCTTATTTCAAATTAATAGTGAAGACAATTGGGAAACACTTCAGTCTTTCTAAAAAATACATGGTAATTCATAGATAACAAAAATACATGGTAATTCATAGATAACAAAAATACATGGTAATTCATAGATAACAAAAATACATGGTAATTCATAGATAACAAAAATACATGGTAATTCATAGATAACAAAAATACATGGTAATTCATAGATAACAAAAATACATGGTAATTCATAGATAACAAAAAAACAAACAAACAAAAAACAGAATCTATGGGTAGTGTTTATCGGTTGCATCTTTTAGGGAAATGAAATTTTAGAAATATAGTTACAATACCTCATCTGTCTATTATGTCTACCGGATCGTGCAACAGGTAGGAAGATGTGGAGACTCATGGCTACCTACGTCCTGAAGGGATACGAAACATAAATGAAGAATTCTGTATATACGAGGAGCATTCAATAAATAAGGTGAATTTTTCGGAATAAAAACTTCGACGAGGGTCATTCAATAGATATGGTGAACTTTTCGGTATAAGGACTTATACGAGAGACATTCAATAAATAAAGTGAATGTTTCGGTATAAGGACTTCTACGAGAGACATTCAATAAATAAGGTGAATTTTTCGGTACAAGGACTTCTACGAGAAACATTCAATCAATAAGGTGACTTTTTCGGTATAAGGACTTCTACGAGAAACATTCAATAAATAAGGTGAATATTTCGGTATAAAGACCTCTAATACAGATAGAAGCTTACTTTTTTTTTATATTTTTTTCCTTTACTTCTTTTTTGAAAGGGATCTAATTTTTTTTACTGATTGAAAAAAACTTTGAGAGTTTTGGAGATTAACAAAGATGGCCGACCAAGAAGCATGCTCCAAGTTTGAACAGAGGTCAGTTATCAAGATTTTGGTTGCTGAAGGGTGCAAACCAGTTGAAATTCATAGGAGAATGTTAACTGTTTATGATGCCACATGTTTCAACCAAAAACGTTCTACAAGCCGTGTATTGAATATTGCTGCCATATCTGGTCGGGTGCCCCTGCTGCTCTCCTTGGGCTTCTTGACAAAATACAAAGGAGAATCTGTAACGTGGTTGATACTGACTTGGCAGACCGGCTGCAGCCGCTCTCACACCGGCGTGATGTGGCTTCCCTGTGCCTCTTCTACAAGTACTTTCATGGCTTCTGCTCCGATGAGCTTAGATCACTGGTGCCGCCTAAGCACGAATTTACACGAGATACTAGATTAGCAACTAGGTCCCACCCTTTTACAGTTAAACAAATAAGATGTAACCGTAAATTCTACTCCAACAGCTTCTTTTCTCGCGCTTCCCGCCTGTGGAACTCCCTTCCACAAGTCTGCTTTCCCGACAGTTACAATCTCCAGGTGTTTAAATGTAGGGTCAATAGACACCTCCTATCACACTAACTCCCAACTATTCTCACAACACTCTCATCTACCCAACCCTCATTCTCGGTATCCTTACCCGCCTATCACCCACCCTCTGTCATTTCCTATATTTAATCAGCCTTTCTCCACTCTACGTAGCCCCCTGCACAGTAGTGGCAGTGACATGCCTTGCTCGGGGTGAAACGCTTATAAAAAAAAAGTGGGCTAAATTGTTTAAAGAAGGACTGAGCAGTGTTGAGGATGAAGACAGGCCTGGGAGATCTAAAGAAGTGAGGTTTCCTGAGGTGATCGAATCCCTCAATGACCTCATTCAGTCATACAGAAGGGTGACAGTGGATGATATTGCAAGGCCTTTGAGCCCACCTGTTGGGGCAGCACACAAAATTGTCCATGATGGCCTTGACTACTCGAAGTTCAGCTGCCGATGGGTGCCATAGATGCCCAAACGGTGCAGACCATCAACGAGCTGGGCTGGGAACTGCTTCCTCATTCCCCTTACAGCCCAGGCCTTGCCCCGTCAGACTTTCACTTGTTTAGTTCCTTGAAAACGTTCACGAGAGGTGCGAAGTTTGAAAGTGACGATGAAGTTAAAAGTGCTGTGAGCGATTGGCTGAGACATCAATCCAAAGATTTTTACGCTGAGGGAATACGGAAGCTTGTGGACAGATGGGAAAAGTGTGGGATACTGCTGGGAGACTACGTTGAAAAATAAAAAAAGTAAGCTTCTATCTGTATTAGAAGTCTTTATACCGAAAAATTCACCTTATTTATTGAATGACGCTTGTATTTGCTTTAAAAAAAGGAATCTATGGGCAGTATTTATCGGTTTCGTTCTATATGGAAATGAAATTTTAGAGATATAGTCTATTATTATTATTATTATTATTATTATTATTATTACTATTATTACTATTATTATTATTATTATCTGTCTATTATGTCTACCGGATTGTGCATTTGAGAGACTTAAAGAAAATGTGCTCTCAGGCTACAGACGGAAATGTAGCTTTGCACTCCCAGGATTGATTGAAGGACAGAGAATAGCAACGCGTAACCTACTTGGTGAGGTTAAGCAACTGGATAATAGAAAAATGTTTGGGAGAAAAAAGACAAAACTTATTAATAGCTACCACAGACAGGAAGATGTGGAGACTCATGATCACCTACCTCCTGAAGGGACACGAAACATAAATGCAGAATTCTATATATATTTACTTGAGTAAAATGTAGAGAATAGTTTCCAGTGCGTTCTGTTTATGGCTTCATCAAATCACTTTTACTGTCTTTAAATTATCCGAAATATCTCTCACTATGTTGTTTTTTTTTTAATCATTTCACCCCAAGCAAGGCATTCCACTGCTACTATTGCGCAGGGCGTTACATAGGGGAAAGTGATGAGAAAGAATGGTTAGATATAGGAAATGTCAGAAGGAGGGTGATAGACGGGTAAGGATACCGAGGATGAGGGTTGGGTAGATGGCAAGAGTGTTTGAGAGAATGGATTCGAGTTAGTGTGTTAGGAGGTGTCTATTGAACTTACATTTAAACTCCTGGAGATTGTAGCTGTCGGGAAAGTAAGTATATGGAAGGGAATTCCACAGGCGGGAAGTGCGAGAAAAGAAGCTGTTAGAGTAGAAATTGCGGTTACATTTTATCGGTTTCACTGTAAAAGGGTGGAACGTAGTTGCTAATCGAGTATCTCGTGCAATTTCGTACCTAAGGGGAACCAGTAACCTAAGTTCATCAGAGCAGAAGCCGTGAAAGTATTTATAGAAGAGGCACAGGGAAGCCACGTCACGCCGGTGAGAGAGGGACTGCAGCCGGTCAACCAAGTGGTATTGATCACATTACAGATTTTCCGTTGTATTTTGTCAAGAACCCGCAGGGGGAATTGTATGCGTAAAGCTGTTGACTTATTCTGTATTCTGTTTACATTTAAACGGTTTGATAACTAGAATATGTATTTTATTTCTATATTTATATATATCTTCTATGCAACTCGTCCGTTCAGGACCTAGTCGATAATGACTCTCCACAACTTTTCATCCTTTGTGACTCTTAAAAGTTTTTCTCCCGCAACTAACACCCACCCGCATTGGATCCGCTATCCGTTTACACAAGTAAATGGCTTGCTAAATTTCCTTATTCCTCTTGCCCTCAATTTCCTTATTCCTCTTGCCCTCAATATGCCTCCGTGAAGGTTGAGCTTTCCAACTCTTCTTTTTTTTTTAAGTGTCCCAGAATTTTTTTTCTGAATATGTATTATTTTTTATTGCCGTTTTATTTAAAAGTTCCGTCCATGGAACTTTTAACATTCTTCTGTAGAACCACATTTCTGCTACCTTCAGTTTTGTCCTTGTCCGTAAGGAGATTGACCAGCATTCACTGCCATATAAGAGAATAGATAACAGACACCCACTTTTTTTATTTTTTGGTTTTAACGAATTTTTCTAGTAGTTTGCTTAGCTTTTGGAATGCCTCTTCCGCTAGTCCAATGCGTGTTCGGATATCGGCGTCGCATTTTCTCTCCCCTGTTAACACGCTTCCCTGTTGTGGTACAGTGGATATCGGCTCGAAACGAGAAACCGGGGAGCCGAGTTCGAATTCCAGTTGAATCCATTTTATTCACTTACGCGCAAATACCCTTGGGAAAGGTATTAATCCTTCACTTCCTTCCACTTATGGGTTAAATAGCAGGACAGATTGGGTTCTATAGCCTTGATCGGCAACCAGTCTACCGCAGAAAGCAATGGCAACCTTCTGCGGGATAATCTTCTGCCCAGTCAGTCATGTCGCTTTCGAGACATGATCGCCCAAGCGTGTATCACGTATGGCACTTAACTGACTGACTGATCTGCTTGTACCAATTTGTAAATCGAGCCTAGGAATTTTTAAGTTTTCTTTCCTTATCTTTTCTACAGTTTTTTTTTTTAATAATCTAATATTCTGAATCCTTGTCATACTCAGAAGTTGTTTTGATAACTAGTATTTTGTATTCGGTTTATTTATATCTGTATTTGTGTGTTCCGTTTTAATAATTTGAGCTTTCTATTTACAGAAGGAAGGTTACTTTTGGTATGAATATCAGTCATATATTTAAACATGGCTGAAATTCAGACAGAAATTTCTCTCATAGACTAAAAATGACATCTGTTTATATCGATGAATACTGGAAAGTAAAGGGAAGAATTTTTAAAGAAAATACCAAATATAAGAAAAATAAAAAAAAACTAAGTAAAATGCGCAAAAATAGAAAACGGCGCAACAGAAATATATATATATATATATTTAAATCATCGGATTTATTTAACCTCTACTGCCTCCCATATCTGTTTCCCGAGCGTGCTTACCTCAAACCTCATATAAACGCTTTCATCATCATCATCATCATCATCCGTTACACCCAATGGTGTACAGGGCAGCAACAAATCTTCTCCACTTCTGTCTATCTTGGGCCAGACTAGTCAATGAACCCCAAGAATACTGCATGGCTTTCATCTTATTCTCCACCCTCTCTCTCCGTGTCGTTCTTGGTCTTCCCCTCTTTCTTTTGCCATTTAGGGTCCAGTGCAGTGCTGTTCTTGTGATTGACTGTGGATCTTTCCGGAGCACATGCCCAATCCATCTCCACCGTCTTATTGTAATGATGGTGCCCATGTACTCTTGCTTGCATCGCTTCAACAGGTTTTCATTGGAGATCTTTTCTGGCCAAAATATCCTCAGTATTCGTCGGGGGCATACGGTGTGAAAGGATCGAAGTCTGGCGAGATCCGCCTTAGTCATTCTCCAGCACTCAGATCCGTAGAGGAGAGTAGATACAACACTGCTCTGGTATAGCTTGAGCTTGGTGTTAAGGCTGTACTGTGTTGATCTCCAGATGTTGTTCATTTTTTTAAACAAACGCTTTACCGCAGTGAATACTCTGAAGACAAACTCCTTTTCAAAAGCAGAATTTCCTAGAGCCACAAGATTAGCAACTAGGTCCCACCTTTTTACTGTGAAACCAATAAATTGTAAACGCAAATTCTACTCTATCAGCTTCTTTTCTCGCACTTCTCACCTGTGGAATTCTCTTCCGCATACTTGCTTTCCTGACAGTTACACTCTCCAAGAATTTAAATCTGAAGTCAATAGTCATCTCCTGTTTCACTAACTTACATCCTCTCTTTCATGCTTTTCTACATCCACCCCACTCTCATCAGTAATCTCTTCCCTCGCCTACTCTCTTCCTGACACCCCCTGCAACCTCTCACTCATCATAACATTCCTCCTCGTCCACCCCACTCTCATCAGTAATTTCCTCCTTCTCCTACTCCCTTCCTGACACCCCCAGCAACCTCTCACTCATCATAACATTCCTCCTCGTCCACCCCACTCTCATCAGTAATTTCCTCCTTCTCCTACTCCCTTCCTCACACCCCCTGCAACCTCTCACTCATCATAACATTCCTCCTCGTCCACCCCACTCTCATCAGTAATCTCTTCCCTCTCCTACTCCCTTCCTGACACCCCCTGCAACCTCTCACTCATGATAACATTCCTCCTCGTCCATCCACTCTCATCAGTAATCTCTTCCCTCTCCTACTCCCTTCCTGACACCCCCTGCAACCTCTCACTCATCATAACATTCCTCCTCGTCCACCCCAATCTCATCAGTAATCTCTTCCATCGCCTACTCTCTTCCTGACACCCCCTGCAACCTCTCACTCATCATAACATTCCTCCTCGTCAACCCCACTCTCATCAGTAATCTCTTCCTTCTCCTACTCCCTTCCTGACACCCCCTGCAACCTCTCACTCATCATAACATTCCTCCTCGTCCACCCCACTCTCATCAGTAATCTCTTCCCTCTCCTACTCCCTACCTGACACCCCCTGCAACCTCTCACTCATCATAACATTCCTCCTCGTCCACCCCACTCTCATCAGTAATCTCTTCCCTCGCCTACTCTCTTCCTGACACCCCCTGCAACCTCTCACTCATCATAACATTCCTCCTCGTCCACCCCACTCCCATCAGTAATCTCTTCCCTCTCCTACTCTCTTCCTGACACCCCCTGCAACCTCTCACTCATCATAACATTCCTCCTCGTCCACCCCACTCCCATCAGTAATCTCTTCCCTCTCCTACTCTCTTCCTGACACCCCCTGCAACCTCTCACTCATCATAACATTCCTCCTCGTCCACCCCACTCTCATCAGTAATCTCTTCCCTCTCCTACTCCCTTCCTGACACCCCCTGCAACCTCTCACTCATCATAACATTCCTCCTCGTCCACCCCACTCTCATCAGTAATCTCTTCCCTCGCCTACTCTCTTCCTGACACCCCCTGCAACCTCTCACTCATCATAACATTCGTCCTCGTCCACCCCACTCTCATCAGTAATCTCTTCCCTCGCTTACTCTCTTCCTGACACCCCCTGCAACCTCTCACTCATCATAACATTCGTCCTCGTCCACCCCACTCTCATCAGTAATCTCTTCCCTCGCCTACTCTCTTCCTGACACCCCCTGCAACCTCTCACTCATCATAACATTCGTCCTCGTCCACCCCACTCTCATCAGTAATCTCTTCCCTCGCCTACTCTCTTCCTGACACCCCCTGCAACCTCTCACTCATCATAACATTCGTCCTCGTCCACCCCACTCTCATCAGTAATCTCTTCCCTCGCTTACTCTCTTCCTGACACCCCCTGCAACCTCTCACTCATCATAACATTCCTCCTCGTCCACCCCACTCCCATCAGTAATCTCTTCCCTCACCTACTCTCTTCCTGACACCCCCTGCAACCTCTCACTCATCATAACATTCCTCCTCGTCCACCCCACTCTCATCAGTAATCTCTTCCTTCTCCTACTCTCTTCCTGACACCCCCTGCAACCTCTCACTCATCATAACATTCCTCCTCGTCCACCCCACTCTCATCAGTAATCTCTTCCCTCGCTTACTCTCTTCCTGACACCCCCTGCAACCTCTCACTCATCATAACATTCCTCCTCGACCACCCCACTCTCATCAGTAATCTCTTCTCTCTCCTACTCTCTTCCTGACACCCCCTGCAACCTCTCACTCTCACTATGTAACTCCCTGCACAACAGTGGCAGTAAAATGTCTTGTTTGGGTCGACACGATTAAAAAAAAAAAAAAAGTTTATTGAAAGTAAAAATGGTGAAACTAGAAAAAAAATACAAACTTGAGACTACTTTAGTCCGAATAAAATAAAAAATAAAAATAAAAGGAAGTTGAAATATACAAAAAAACAGAGGTTAAGGTAGCAATTGAGAATTCCAGTTGGTTTTGAGTTTGTGTTTAAGTCTGAGTTTTGTTAAACGCATAACCTCTGTGGGTTATTTAATGCCAAAAAGGTATGGTTCTATGCTATTTTTAAATGTTAGGTTATAGTGAAAATGTTGATTTAGTCAAATTTTAATTAATTATTTTTAAATTCTTTTTTATTTTAGAAAACTGAAAATGATTTTCGTTTTGTATTCAAAGATGGTTTGCTGAGAAGCATGTGTTATGGCAATAATTTTACTTCAAAAATATATTGTTGGTAATATTTTTCCCGGTTCACACTCCACCCACGTCTATTGAACAGGTGAAGAGGCTCATCCCTTGTTTCCTGGTCAGGTTGTGGTTTCCGGTTTTTCTCTTTTCCAATCTTTTCACTCTTTTTTTTTTATTATTATTTTTTTCAATTGGAGTAGATAGTCTAAACTATCGCCCGGTTCACACTCCACCCATGTCTATTGAACAGGTGAAGAGGCTTATCCCTTGTTTCCTGTTTAGGTTGTGGTTTCCGGTTTTTCTCTTCTCCAATCTTTTCACTCTTACGTAGCCCCCTGCGCATCAGTGACGTTTTCGCCTTGCTTGGGGTGGTATGATTAAAAAAAAAAATGTATATTTTCTATAAGAGTCTATTTTTATGCATATATTTCTATAAAAGTTTATTTTTAAACTTTCATAGTGTTTTGACCCCAGTTTGGGGGTTAACTATTTGCCCACAGCTGGGACCCTAACTGGCGTTACCACTCCGGGTCAGGGTGGACCTGAGAACAACAGCAATTAAGAGGTGGTTCCATACTCCTCACAACATCCCAATCAGGGACTTGCTGTCGGATGCAGTTTACCGTCATGTCCTGGCCCAGAATTCCAGTTGGTTCCATTATATTCACTTACGCTCAAATACTCTTAAGAATGGTATGTGTCTGTCTTCTCCTTCCCACTAGTTATGGGTTAAATGGCAGAACAGACTTAGTCCTCTAATGCAGAAACAAATGGCAACCTACTGCAGGAAAATCTTATGCCTAGACAGTCATGAATCGAAAGAGACATGATCGTCAAAACATATATCCTTTAACCCTCTTAGGGCCATTCGTATCATATTTGATACGAATGGCCCATATTTGATATTTTTTTTTTAGAATAAGAATTATTTTAAAGATTATCTGTCAATTTTTTTTTAGTATTTTACATGTCATATTTTTCATTCCAATTTTTTTTTACAACAGGAACTGTTTTAAAGAAACTCTTTCCAAAACCTTTTTTTAATGTTTCAAATAACTTATTTTTCATTGTTATGAAGTAGGGATAATTAAAAATTTTCTATGGGTTTGTCGATCTTCAAATTATAAGCTTCTCTATACAAGACATCAAAGCGCCCACAACACGAGTGTTTACAAAATGAAGGATCGATTTACTATAAGGTTATATGAAAAACTGAGCACCCCCAACAAAATCTTAAATAATGAATTTTTTCCTAATTTTTATTTTGATAGTCGGAAAGTTTAGGGTCTAAATCGATGATATTGCACAGATAAAGTAAAAAAAAAAAGATGATAATCAACAAATCTACAGGTGGTAATGTCGTACAGGTCCGCCGATTTTTTTTTACCTGAGGTATAAAATTGGTTAGTTTCATCAGTTCGATCCTCATTAAGTGCTTCACACTTGCAACCCTGCGTCACAACTAAGTTACGTTTAGAAAATCATTTTCGTGCCTCGATCAATTACGACTGACTACTGAGTTTGATCCTCACTAGGTGCTAAATAATAAATGAAAGAAAGAAGAAAAAATAGAATTGTTCAACAGCTGTTTCAGTGAAACAGAAAAATTGTCAATTTCAAATATTTTCATTTGTACCCCCTTACTTCTTAAAATAATGACCGGCATTCATATTCATTATTGTGATTGCTATTCTTGAAATACATTTACAAAATGCAACAGTAGAGGTCACCACTGATGCTATCCTAGCTTAATTACGGATTTCAGGTATTGCAACATCAGATCCGTTCTGCTAGGTACCCCGACTTGTTAACAGGTCGCCTCTTCGTTTAATTCTCTTCACGATGCAATTTCAATAATCATGACAGGAGGTAGATCTTACTTTTATAATGGCATCGAGATTTACATAGGCTTATCAGATTTTGTTTGTCTGCTGTCTACAGGTAAAGAACAAAAATAAATATTTTGTTAAAGTTGTTAAGCTCAAATATTTAACGATGCGAGAGTGGAATTTCTATATATTTTATTGTCGCAGAAGTTGCTATAAGCTTACTCATTCATTAACTTATTTATCAGAATATTAATATAGGAATAATATGACATTTCAGAAATTAAAATTACTAGTAGTAGTATTAGTATTACAGCAACTAATACTAGTTTTAACCCGTGAAAGTTTTCTGGTTTTCCTATTTTTAACGGAATTTTTACTATTATTATTATTATTATTATTATTATTATTATTATTATTATTGTGTCATCTTTCATTATAAATCGATTTCTGCTATGGTCACACTACCTACCAAGTCTGCAGAAAAACCTAAGGCAGGTTGTGGTGTGTTGTTATGGCTTCATTTCTTGTTTTTTCATATCTCCCTAACATTCATAGCGTTACATAGACAAAGTTCTCCATAGTGTGTGGGCTGTACTTAACAAAACAATTTTTTGTATATCTCTTAAGCTGGGCGGGGGGGGTCCAGGAATTCTTTCAATGTGTTGTTTTGTTCCATTTTTTATCATTCCAAGAGCACCTACTATAACTAGTACGATACTTGTTTTCAATTTCCACATTTTTTCTTTTACAATTTCCAGTTCTTTATATTTTGACAGTTTTTCGAATTCCTTGGTTGCTATGTTACAATCCGCTGGACAAGCCATATCAATTAATAAGCAAGTTTTTTTTCTTTTTGGTTTTTAACAATAATGTCCGGCCTATTTGCTTCACTTTTTCTCTCTGTAAAGATAGTGTAATCCCATAGAATGGGGACATCTTCTATGTCTGTAACAGGTGCTGGGTGATGTTCATATCAGTGTGTAATCCATTATTATTATTATCATTATTATTATTATTGTCTTGTTTAGTTTTCTGTGATATGATGATCGAGTTTCGGTAAGTGACAAGATACTTCTTCTAAGTACCGTCTTTCTTCAGGACGTTAGCAATCATGTCTCCCCACAGTTCCCTGTACTTTGTAGTTCTTAGAAAATGTTCACTTTTCGTTATCCTTCCTAATCCCTGTTCTGCCAAGCATTTAGTAGAGCTCATTAGACAGATTATGCGCTGCTTCACTTAGCCCCTCTCACCTTTAATATTTCCTGTGAGCATCAGGTTTTGTAAGCACTCTTTCCTCATTATGTAGCTAAGAAATTTCTCCAGTTACTTTTTGATGCTCTGTTGTCTTTCTGCTTTCATTTTCGCTAAAGCTTCGTCGTTTCTCACATCCATGGCATTCTCAACAGTCTTTTGTAGAGCCAGATCTGATTTTTATATTATTAATGTTGGAGATGTAACCACTGAAAACGATATCTGATAAACAAGTTTGTTTTTACATAAGCGTGATTTTTTAAGCCTTCTGTTATTGAATGTGATTAGATGTTTTGAACAGTTCGGTAATAAACTTTCCGAAGTATTTATTAAATTTATGATATGATATGTACCGACGAATTATTTTTTAAAACATTTCATCTTGTTTATAGCTAAATTTATGGTTTTGTATTTGGTTACTTATTTCGTTTACATTGAGATAATTGTGTTATTTTTCTAGCATTCTATCAAGTTAATTCTATTTGTTCGTCGACGATGAGGCTTGTGAAACTAATATTGATACACACACACACACACACACATATATAAAGAGTGAACATTGAAGTCAACTCTCAATGGCGAAAGACTGTTTCATGCTAAGGGTAATCATCAGACCACCTGATGATTGTGCTTAGCATGAAACAGTCTGTCACCCTTGGGTGTTGACTTCAATGTTCACTCTTTTATATTTACATACGTTCTATCTCTGATATTGAGCACTTTATCCTATAAATATAGCACACCTTAAAACTATATTTATTAATATATATATATATATATATATATATATATATATATATATTGCAGTTATGTATATTAGAATTTTGAAGTATTTCTATACATTGATTTATAATCTACTAAATCTACTAGTAGATAACTCATAGTTTATTAAAACATCGATAAAAGCGATTCTATTATTAAATTTTGAATTCACAAATAACGCACAGATCTTCGTTACTATGAATATGTCATCAACACATGATAGAATTGGCAAAGATTTGTGTTCTAAGAGTTCAGTATAAACATCAGAAAAATTAGGCCCGAGTGGGGATCCCTTGACTTCGCGAGCTAAAGCGTTGCGATGTTTTCCTTGCCTTTTGAATTTCAACTTGCGAGTAAGACCCATACAAGATAGACAGGCTTTTCTGTATGGATCGCATGTGAAGCGTGATTGGTAGCCAGTGGACGCGGGAGGGGGTTCCGGTTGTACTGTGATGCTGCTTCGACTCCTTTTCTGTTGCTTGAAAAATCCCGTGTCTCCATTTTATTCCGTTTCTGTAATACCTTTTTTAAAGTAACTTTATTATTACACTACCTACAATAAAAGCCCAAAACATTACCCGACTTCCCTCGTGTTTGTTACTGTTTTAAAAAAGGATCCAGACTCTAGCCTATCCATCCAGTCTAACAGTATTAAAAGCTGAACGGCTTTAATTACAACAATTTTTAATTTTCATTTTAAATCTTTTGGTCAAAAATGGAAAAAACTGCTTAGCGCAGAAAACACACGGTCTGTATTACGGTGGGTATCATACCTATTACATATATATTCTGTTACGAGTCGTGGAAACAAACTATGTCGCTTGCGGAAAAATCCCATTTATATTCGAACCGGTGTTGTACTTTTTTTTTTTATCCGAACACGTAAACACATATTAAAAAAGAAAAAAGAATGTGACAGGATATGACTCCAGGTTCACACATTCAAAATATCGCCTCAGGTTAAAAAACGGACAATTATCAGGGGTGAAAAAACGGCAACACTTTTAAAGAATTTAAACGGAACTTTTTTTTTCCTGAAACTAAAACAAAACGAAGGAATGAAATCATACACATATAAATGGAACTTTGTCTCTGTGTGTGTGTGTGTGTGTGTGTGTGTGTGTGTGTGTGTGTGTGTGTGTCCGTTACATATAGACTCCGAAACGACTGAACCGATTTTTTTGAAAATTTGCACAGTTGTACTATAAGCGTCTGCGAGTGTTCTTAGCTAGGTTTTGTGTCGAGGTACCCCCGATAAATATCGAAAATCGATAATCGAAAAAATCGGGTTATAGAAGGAGTGGTCCGATTTTAATCAAATTTGATACACTCATAGACAAAAACATAAGAAACGATATTCAGAAGTTTCAAGGTTGCAGTTCTTACAATAGTGCAGAAAATCGACAATATATATATATATATATATATATATATATATATATATAAGCAAGATGTTTGTGTGTGTGTCTGTTTATTTGCATCGTATCGTGACGGGCGATGAAAAGTTGATGCACTAAGATAACCCTAAGCGTAGGAGATCGTTGGGTAAGCCTGGGTATGCATTAACATCGGTGGCAAAGCTGCTCTGCATTTGGTGGGGTCAGCTGGGTGTGGTTTATTAAGAGCTGCTCAAACTGACCGAAACCATCACGGAAGATCCCTACCGACGACAACTGATGTGTCTGAGCCGAGCATTGAAAAAAGGGCTTTCGCTATACGAGCAGAGACACGACAAAGTGATTTTGCAACATGGCAACCCTAAGCCCAAAATGGGTGAAATTCTACTTGGAAACGCTTACATTGGACGTCATACTCTATGCCATATTCACCAGACATTACCCCGTCCGATCATCACTTGTTCCAATCGATGGTATCTGGCTGGGCTGCACTTTCATTCTTATGAATGAAAAAATGGTCGACTCGTGGTTAACCTCAGTAGACATGTCGTTTTTGCAACATGGAACTGAAATGCCGTCAAAAAGATGGGAACAAGTATGACTAGCGACGAACAATACTTTCAGTGATATGTTTATTCATATTATTTGTAAATAAAATATTACTTTTCAGGAAAATACAGCGGGAACTTATTCAAGGTCCTTATATTTTAATTTCGAGTGTGTGCGTTGTTTTTGCCGAATGCACATTATAATAACGTCAGTTGGGCAGCGTCTCTGAGAAAAGGACCACCATGATGCAATACATTCAACCAGAAAATTAGAAACGGCATGCTGTACTGCTTGGCATTCGCACCGGAAGCTCAAGTAAGAACATTTCAGAATGTTTTTGTGTCAATCTTATTGAGGATTCGGAAAGAGTTGGATGAGTCTTATCGTGATTACGAAGGTACGACATCTCGGATAACTCATTCTGTTCATTTTTATTAGAAAATAACTCCCGACTTAGTTGGCAAGGGTCTCAGACTTAACACGGAGGCCTAGAACAAGTGCTTTGAAGAAGTAACGCTGCCCTTGGTCAAAAGTGTCTTTTCTGGAAAACCCTATGTCTGGCAACAGGCTGCGGTCACATCACCCATTACATTTGGCCACTTCTCCAGACTGCAACCCTCTTGATTATTATATGTGAGGTACAGTTGATCAAGTAACCAACAAAACTCCTTGTAAGACCAAAGATAAACTGAAGGCAAGTATGATGACAGCATTCACCATCTTAAACAAGTCATCCAGAAGAGTTGCATGGGATTCTGAAGTCGTCTTGAGGCTGTGGCTGACTATTTTATTAAATCAACTAACAGTATAGCTCTGCGTTGCTCGAGTGTAATGAAATTTTTAAAACCAATCCATGGTCCTGGGGCTCAGACTCAGCCTAAAGAATATTTGTGCGAAGGTTGGTGAGAATGGGATAAAAATTGTGGATTTGTATAAAGGACATACAGACAGATAAACAGACACACACACAAACATCTTGCCTTATATATATATTATCGATTTTCTGCACTAGTGTAAAAACTGAAACCTTGAAACTTGTGAATATCGTTTCTTATGAGTGTATTATGAAACGTCTGAATTTCGTTGCCTATGAGTGTATCAAATTTGATTAAAACAAGACCACTCCTTCTATAACCTGATTTATTCGATTATCGATTTTCGATATTTATCGGGGGTACCTCGACACAAAACCTAGCTAAGAACACTCGCAGATACTTATAGTACAACTGTGTAAATTTTCAAGAAAATCAGTTCAGCCGTTTCGGAGTCTATAGGTAACGGACACTCACAGACAAAGTTCCATTTATAAATAAGTTTCGATTTAGATTTGTTCTTAAGGTATTTCAAGATATTCTCGTTAAATTTTCATAAATATTTCTGTTAAACTATATCAGTGTTATTTCTATTTTTGTGAAAAACATTTTAACACCAAGCGT
>JBBBDQ010001531.1:480000-642500 GCA_037127315.1 Ascarosepion bandense
AAAACGTTTCTTTACCAAAGCGTTTAGTCCACTAAGGGAGTTTATGAAGATAAATGTAAGGGTTTTATTTTGTAACAAGTACACAAAAACTGAATTACATTTCCTAAGTTTTCAAATTTTTAAGTTTAAAAATATTCTAAAAATATCCTCAAAACTAACTGTGTTAGTAAAAGTAAACTATAGAGGACGTTAAAAGATGCAATATAATACTTAATAAATTTATGTAAGTAAATAACATAAATGTTTATATCGCGTTCTATGCAGAAGAAAAATAGCTAAATTTTAAAATCTTAAATGAATAAATAAATATTAGATTTTCCTTTTCGAGAAAAAAATAGGTAATACATTTTATAAAAATATCTTTTAAATAAATGAATATACACCCTATTGTGTTAAAACGTCCGAGCAATTTCAGTCTCAGACTTACGTTCAATCCAGAGACATCAGATCACTGCTCTTTGTTTCATTTTGGTGCACACTGCTAGTGCAGCGGTAATTTTTTGCACTTTAACAGCAGCAAAATAACTGACGCAATCAACTCAAAATTCGTTCACATCACCAAAATAATACCAACTATAAGTCCCCATGAACAGAGGAACGTGGGACAAAACTCCATTTATGTTATGGCATAATTGCGGATTCTTATTATAGACTAGCATTATAACCCGGCGTTGCTCGGGTGTAATGAAACCTTTGAAACTAATCCATGAGCCTGGAGCTCAAACTCTTTGAACGTTTGCACGAAAGACTAAAAAGCAATAGTTGTTTCCAGTTAAAGCAAAACCGTAGACTGAAAGAAAAATGAATGGATGTAAGTCAAATTTTGCATTCCTGGTATCGATATCAAAGAAGTTTTTCATCGTAAACTGATTTTTAAAGGCTAAATAAGTCCTCTGAGTAAATGGTATCATGGCTGAGACTAAGAACTACAATTAAACCTACTTAGAGCCAAACCCGAAGCAAAAACTAAAATAAAAGGGCTGAAAAAATACAGACATACAGGCAGATAAACAGACACACACACAAACATCTTGCCTTTTTATATATATATATATATATATATATATATATATATATATATATATATATATATATATATATAATCAATTTTCTGCACTATATTAAGAACTGCAACCTTGAAACTTCTGAATATCGTTTCGTATGTCTTTGTCTATGAGTGTATCAAATTTGATTAAAATAGGATCACTCCTTCTATAACCCGATTTTTTCGATTATCGATTTTTGATACATATCGGGAGTACCTCGACACAAAACCTAGTTAAGAACACTCGCAGATGCTTATAGTACAACTGTGTAAATTTCAAGAAAATCGGTTCAGCCGTTTCGGAATCTATGGGTAAGGAACACACACTCAGTCACACACACCCAGACAAAGTTCAATTCATAAATAAGTTTCGATTTGGCATTAACCCTTTAAACATCGTACAATTCCATATAAATCATGAAATTAATATAAAAGTTCGTTATTTTATATATACGGTATTCATTACATAAACAATATAATCTAATAATTACAGATTTAATAACAAACAAATATTAATTATGAATTTAGACCTATATCCCATTTCGTTGGATAACACAAAACTGATCATAAGCTGCTTTCACAGACATTTGAACACGGTTTGCTGATTCCGTTCTTTATATTGATTACTGTTACGGTACATTGTACTTTCAACAACAAGCTTCATATAATTAACGTAACAGTATATATTCCAGTACGCTATAAAGTTCTATTCTTTAGTCATAGAACACACCATTCTGAGGTCACGGCTTTCATTAGTCAATATCACCATTGTCTCCTAAAAAGGTGTTTACTCGTATAACCAGAATGGCAACTGGGTCCCACCCATTCACAGTTAAGTTAGCCAGATGCAGACGACAATTCTACTCCTGCAGCTTCTTCTCTCGCGCTTCCCGCCTGCGGAACTCGCTCCCATATTCTCGCTTTCCTGACGGCTACAACCTCCAGAAATTTAAATGCAATGTCAATACTCATCTACTAACCACTGGACTCTAGCCCTTCCCCCACCCCGTATATCCTTCCCTTTCTCTCCACCCTTGAAACTGTCATCACACCTGCATTCTCATCTTTCTATTGCTCCTTTCTAAATGGTTTGTACTCCTCTCTTTTCTAATAAATCTTCTTTCAGTTATGTAGCCCCCCCGCACACCAGTGGCATTTCCGCCTTGCTCGGGGTGAAATGATTAAAAAAAAATATCACCATTGTCACAATCCGTATTTGTTGGTGATGTGATTTTTATAGGAATGGAATGTAAAATTGGCCACTCGGTTTCAAATCCCAGTCTATTTTTTTTTTTGGAAATCACAATAATGTCATTAGGAAAAACGGAAGCCTCTTCTTCCCCACAAGCTATGGGCTAAATATCAGTTCAAACAGAGATCTCTTGCTTTTATTTTTACTTTTGATTAAGGTTACATTCCCTTCCATCTACTTGCTTTCCCGACAGCTATAATCTCCAAGAATTTAAATGTAAAGTCAATAGTCATCTCCTATCTCACTAACCTGCATCCTCTCTCTCATGCCTCTTTCTCCGTCCACTCCACTCTCATCAGTATTCTCATCCTTCTCTTACCCACTTCTTGACACCCCCTATAATCTGTCACTTCTTCTCATAACTTTTCTCCTATGTAACCCCCTGCAAAACAGTGGCTGTAAAATACCTTGCTTGGGGGCGATAAGGATACAAGGCCAGAGAGCAATTCAAGTCAGTGCTAAGTTCCCCCAGTCAATAGCATCATTATCGCAATCCGTAATTGCTGGTAACGTGATTCTTATGCACACAGAATGTGGAATCGTCGAGTTGGTTTCAAATCCCAGCATAGCCTTTTGACATCACAGGAATGCCCTTGGTAAAGTCATAAACCTCTTCCATTCCACGAGATAAACGTTAGATATCAGGCTAAACTTGGATCTCTGGCTTTTTTTTTTTCTTAATTTTAACTAATGTTCAATTAATACAAAGCCCAAGAGGCACCCAAAGTAGAGGGGTTTCAGTGTTGTGCTGTATGAGCGTAAGAAAGGGAAAGAAGTGAGGTACTTGGGGTTATGTAGAAAAATAACGTCTAAATCTACATATGAAGATGTCAAGACTTAATTATTTAATAAAGCTTCATAGTCCAGTAAGAGATGTTAGAATTGAAGTAAACTGTAGAAAAAACAGAAAGCACAATTCCTAAACAGGAAGCAAGGGATAAACCTCTGCTCCTGTTCAAAAGACTGGGCAGGGTTGTTTGCTGTATCTGTTGTCGTTCTCACGTAAATCTAAAAGTTACATTACTTTCTGAACATACCTCGTAGGTTGCGATATGAAATATTTACGCTGGCTAAGTTTCTTTTAAATCAAAAGAAACAATGTTTTATTTCCATTGTATTATCTAAATGTACTTGACTTTCTCCGGTAAAGTAAGACTATCTATCACCTATAGTGCGAAGATGTGAGATTAACACTGATATAAAATTGCACAAAAGCAAAAAATCTGGACAATGATGCGAATGTGATTAGACATTTGTATGTATAAAAAAATTTTTTTCAAACGTAGCAATGAAAAATAAATCAGCCACGTATTGTCAAGCACAAAGAATAATTGTAGTTTTTGTTTCTTTTTTCTCGAATGTCAAAACGCGTCTTGTACACTTTCAGGTTGCCTGAACCTCCTGACTCATATTCTTTGCTTTATTTATTTCATTTTTTTTTCTCGATACTTTTGTCTTTCATCGACAGCCGCAGGGAATTAAGTTCTCGAATTACGTGTGAGTCTCTATAAAAAGCCACATCGTAACTCGCACATGCTATTTGACGTAGATTGTCAAATGAGATAAAGAAAAGCAATGACAGTTACATATGAAGGTATCTATGTCTATATCTAAGTATAAACTAACTCTCTCTCTCGCTATGTGTAATATATATATATATATATATATATATATATATATATATATATATATATATATATATAATTAATTCAGCGTCAACTCAAGTCGTCTAAGAATGGATTCCCCCCAAAATACTAATGTTTGGTCATTTGGTGAAATCTGGGTAAGTTGGTCGCATCAAGAACCTTTCAACAGCTGTTTATTTATTCATATATACATATATATATATATAGTCATCTGCAGACAAATCGGTTTCGCTGTATCATAGCTCATCAGTACGGTTAGACAGCCGATTGTTTTTTACCCAGGATTGAAACCCGACCGAATTGGCGTCAGTCGGCGATTCTACCTCGGTAGAAAGAGGATTTTTTAGCGTGTATATCTGTGTGTGTAGAATTATAAAATATATATAACTATGAAACGTAAAATATACCTTTTTCGTTAATTATCGTCAATTGCGTTTTGGTGCAGTGGATATCGACTCGGAACTACAAATCGGGGTGCCCAGTTCGAATTCCAGTTGAATTCCTTGCATTCACTTACGCACAAATATCCTTGGGAAAGGTAATAATCTGTCTCTTCTATCTAGTTATGGGTTAAATAATAGGGCAAATTGGGTTCTATAGCCTTGGTAGCTTCGGTAGGTGGTAACCTACTGCGGCATAATCTTCTGTCCAGTCAGTCATGTCTCTTTCGAGACATGATCGCCCAAAGCGTGTATCACGTATGGCACTTGACTAACTGAATATAATAGTTGAAAATATGATTAAGGCTTCTACTGGGCATAAAGTGGGAGATCAGTTTTATATTGTTATAAAGAAATAAACTGATCTCCCACTAATTACTGCTTAATAATATAATACATTTCTTCCCCATCTAGCGATGAGTCAAATAACACGAAAGACTGGGTTCTATAGACTTGACTGGCAACCAGTCTACCTCAGAAAGTAATGGCAACCTACTGCGGGATAATCTTCTGCCCAGTCAGTCAAGTCTCTTTTGAGACATGATCGCCCAAAACGTGTATCACGTATGGCACTTGACTAACTGTATATAATAGTTGAAAACATGACTAAGGCTTCTACTGCGCATAAAGTGGGGGATCCGTTTTATATTGTTATGAAGTAATAAACTGATCCCCCACTATTTACTACTTAATAATATATATCTCTTCCCCATCTATCTATCGCATATGGAGGGAAGTGATTTCTTCTACTTGAGAAGGGAAAAAGAGAAACATAAAATACGAAGAAATTTCTATTAAGCTATGATTTTAATAAGTCATATCTACTATCAAATAAAAATCATGATGGTAAGTCTTAGTTCTTAACATTGATAGTCAAAGAATATTTAAAATTATTCAAATTACAGGTGGGAGAATGAAGTGAGAAGTTTCTGCATTAATAGCATTGGACTTAGAATAAATAAATAAATAAACATACAAAGAGGGATAAGTAAAAAAGTCAATGACATTTTTTTTTAATATTATCATATCGCCACAAGCAAGGCATTTTATTGCCACTGTTTTGCAGGGGGTTACATAGGAGGAAGGTTATGAGAAAGAGTGACAGGTTATAGGGGGTATCGGGATGTGGGTAAGAAAAGAACGAATGTGAGCATAAAGTGAGGGATCAGTTTATATATTGATTGTAATGTAGAATTGATCACCCACTTTATGTCCACATTATAATAGTATAGAATTTTTTTAAAAATAATCATATCACCCGAAGCAAGGTATTTTATTGCCACTGTTTCGCAGGGGGTTACATAGAAGGAAGTTTATGAGAAAGAGTGACAGGTTATCGGGGGTATCAGGAACTGGGTAAGAGAAAGACGACTGTGGGCATAAAGTGATGGATCAGTTTATATATTGGTTGTAATGTAGAATTAAGCCCCCACTTTATGTCCATATTATAATAGTATAGAATTGTTTTTTTTTTTTATAATCATATTGCCCCAAGCAAGGCATTTTACAGCCACTGTTTTGCAGGGGTTTACATAGGATCAAAGTTATGAGGGTTACAGTTGGTGTCAGGAAGTGAGTAAGATAAGGATGGGAAGACTGATGAAAGTGGAGTGGACAGAGAAAGGAGTATGTGAGAGAGGATGCAGGTTAGTAAGACAGGATATGACTGTTGACTTTACATTTGAATTCTTGGAGATTGTAGCTGTCGGGAAAGTAAGTAAATGGAAGGGAATTCCACAGGTAAGAAATGCGAGAATGATGGAGTAGAATTTGTGTTTATAATTTACTGTGAAACATTATATATAATTTTATTTATTTACATGCTACGAAAAACGAAAGTAAATAGAAACAAGGGAAATAAATTTCGAAGAATAACAGACATTTAAATATTTCGAAGAATAACAGACATTTAAATATTTACCAGAAAAGGTTGACATAAAGTAACTTACAGGGAAATCTATAAGTGCTCCATGCCAATCTTTCAAATTTGACTTTTTTCCGTGGACTGCCAGAATTGATTTGCTTTCTTTAGTGATATTTGGCGTAATATTGAGGCTCAACTGAAATATATCTCGAGTTTCCAATTTTAACAGCCAGTCACTCATTTTAGGGCACGTCAACGTGAAGTCTTGGCGCACTAGGATCATTACAATTGAGTAGTGAGTTCGATCCTCACCAGGTGCCCAGTACTCTCGGCCTTGTGCCACATCTGAGTTGCGATTAGAAAATCAAATCTCATTTGAGGAGTAGGACACTACGATGTGGTGTAATGGTTAGCATGTTTGTCTCGGATGATAGTAACAATTGAGTAGTGAGTTCGATACTCACTGAGTACCCATACTTTCGGCCTTGTGCCACATCTAAGCTGCGTTTAGAAAAGAACCTCTCATTTGAGAAGGGTGGTGTTCGGGTGCATGTTCTTTAAATTTGGGCCTGCCTTTCCTTTTCTTCCCTCATTCCTGCATTCTCATTTACTCTGAGAATTCAGTTGTTAGCCAGTCACCAAACACAAATTTGCAAGTCGGTTGTAGACTAATGCCAAGATCCAGATAACACATACACAACAACACGAATATGGGCACATAATTTAATGAAGCAAACGATATCTATTAGCAACCAAAAAAAAAAATCGGAATTGTAAAACTTATATATATAGTAAGAAAGTTATGGAACATGTAGGTTTTCAACCCACTGTTCATGCATTTACTTTTACAAAGAGTGCTCGATACAACGTAGAGCTTTATATTGTAATGTTTTTTACAATGGTTTATAAAAGCATAGTTTCACTACACAAAAATTTTCGCGTTTCGGAGCCACGTTTGCCCCTCTTCTGGTGATGAAGTTAAATGAAAAATAAATGATGAAAACGATTTATTTTTGGTAATATGATGTAAGTGAATGTGGTGGGAGTGTAGTACGATTAAGCCGGCAGTTTGTAGCCATAGTGATACAACCTTGGGTTAAGAGAGGGTGGCGGAGTACCTGAGTTTTGGACAGGTCACTTTTTAGTTTTTTTGTCTGGGTTATTTTTATATTGGGATGTAAGGTTTTTTTAAAGAAGGGTAGATACTTTTTATTTTACTATTATTAATACTAAGCTTTTATAAACCATTGTAACAAACATTACAATATATATATATATTTATTTTTATATATATATATGATAAAACAATAAATTCCGAAGCCTTGTCTGTGTGTTGAAAATCTAGATGGTTCTTCAATGTATTTGCTCTAATTCCTTTTATCACAGTGTACAACGAATGCCGTTGACACACTCTGACGCACTTATGAGAACACAAATAATTGCATGCGTGTCTGTTCATCCCCCACACACAGAGATCTTCAGTTTCCCCCTTCCTTTTTTAGTTCACTTCTTCTTCTTCTTCTTCTTCTTTTTCTTCTTTCTCTCTCTCTCTCTCTCTCTTTGTAACTCTAACTTTCGCTATTTTCAATCTCTCTCTATTTTTTATCTTTTGTTTACTTTGGATTTTTCTTTCTTTCTTTTTCTCTGTTTTTTCCTCTTTTTATTTTGTTAACTCTCTCTCACTTTCTCTCTCTCTCTTACACTCTCTCTGTTTGATAGCAGTTAATTGTATTCGATTTAAACCACATTTTGCACATAGACTATAAATAGATTCATTTTATGTCTCGTACTTTACTGCATTAATTGATAACGAGATAAAAATGGCGGGCAGAAGGTTTATCTTCGTTATAAATAAGTTTGAAGCAAAGTTTTATGGCGACATATTTACATGATGTTTTGCAAATATTCGAGGTATATTTATTTTATTCTGCTTTTTATTACTATCTCAGTCGGCGCTAAACGTATGTGGTTCACGGACATTAGAAAAAAATTCCCGAAGCAATGATAATTGATGTCCTGTAAACTTAGAAAAACAAACAAACAGCGTTTTCTTTTCTCGACACGCAGAAAAAAAATTCGACAATTTCAGACAATATGCTCAACATTGTAATATAAGTACATTTTTTACAGTGATGTTCATCATATATAAAACCCAAAACAAACATAAATTTGAAAGTCGGTTGTAGACTAATACCAAGATCCAGATAACACACACACACACACACACACACACACACACACACACACAGGCACATAATTTAATGAAGCAACCGATATCTATTAGCAACTAAAGATAATCGGAATTGTAAGACTTATATATATATATAGTAATAAAGTTATGTAACATGTAGTTTTTAAACCCAGTGTTCATTCACTTACTTTTATAAAGAGTGCTCGATACAACGTAGAGCTTTATATTGTAATGTTTGTTATTTTACTACTAGTAAAATAAAAAGTATCTTCTTCTATGTGCCCTGTCCCTTCATGGACGTAGGCGATCATGGTTCTCCACGTCTCCCTATCCCTTGTGGCTCTTAGTATGTTTGCTCCTGTTGCTCCTGGCAACCCCCGTTCCGTCATCCGCCTGATCAGGCCCTGCAAATATGTTATCCGCTGCCTTCCTCTGTCTCTCCTTCCTTCTATCTGTCCAGTCAGTATCAGGTTCATCAGGCTCTCCTTCCTCATTGCATGTCCCAGGAACTTCAGTTGCCTCTTCCTGATTTCCTTTTTGTTGCCATTTTTTCTAACACCTCGTCGTTGCTTGTATGCTCAGTCCACGATATTCGTAGCATCCTTCTGTAGAACCACATTTCGGCCGCTTCCAGTTTTGTCCTCATTTTCGATGATATTGTCCAGCATTCACAGTCGTATTGAAGAACTGACATCACGTAGCAGTCTAGCACTCTTTTCTTCGTTTCTATTGAGATTTTCCTGTGTGTTAGTATTTTGCTCATCTTCTGGAACGCGTCCTTTGCCATGACAATTCGCCTTCGGATCTACCCTTCCTTAAAACCCTTACATCGAAATATCAAACTTACCCAGACAAAACTAAAAGGAGATCTGTCCAAAACTAAGCTACTCCGCAGCCCTCTCCTAACCCAAAGCTGTATCACTATGGCTACAAACTGCCGCCTATATCGTATTACACTCCCACCATATTCACTTACATAAGATATGACCAAAAATAAATCGTTTTCACCGTTTATTTTTCATTTAACCTCATCACCAGAAGAGGAACAAACGTGGAGAAATATACATATATAAAAGGCAAGGTGTTTGTGCATGTGTCTGTTTCTCTGCCTGTATGTCTGTATTTTTTCAGCCCTTTTATTTTAGTTTTTGCTTCGGGTTTGGCTCTAAGTAGGTATAATTGTAGTTCTTAGTCTCATCCATGATTTCATTTTCTCAGAGGACTTATTTAGCCTTCAAAATTCAGATTATGACGAAAAAAGCTTATTTGATCTCAGTACCAGAAAATCAAAATTTGACTTGCCTCCATTCATTTTTCTTTTAGTCTACGGTTTCGCTTTAACTGGAAACAACTATTGCTTTTTAGTCTTATGTGCCAACGTCCAAGGAGTCTGAGCTCCGGGACCATGGATTAGTTTTAATGCTTTCATTACACCCGAGCAACGCCGGGCTATACTGCTAGTAAAATAAAAATGGAATCATTTCCTAAAAAAGAGTTCATTTTCGTGATGTACTCAAAAAGCAACCCTATTAAATTGCATTCTTGTTCCTGTAGTAAAATCAACCTCGGACAGTGTTATTAAATGAAATATGTTCTCACTGGTATTAGGGATAAAAACTTGATTTATCTTATAAGTATATTAAAGTACGCCATAAAATTATTCCGAGATAAAACCACTTCAATATAGATATAAATTGAATTCAGTAAATATATAAAAACAGAAAAACGCTTAAGACATAGATTTGTCGTCTCACCAGACTTAATTCAACCATTACTCAGAGGCAATCCTGAGTGTATTAGAAGGCCTATCAGGATTTAATATTGGTCGCCACAAACTTAACATATAATAAGTAAACAATACAGTTTTGATAAAAAAAAAATGTACAATTGCAAGAACTCGTATCTATCTATCTATCTATCTATCTATCTATCTATCTATCTATCTATCTATCTATCTATCTCTTCAACGTGACATGGACCGTAAGCTGTAATAAACAGACTAGTAAGATCTAGACCAGTAGAACTTGTCTTTATTATTCAACGAAACCTGTATTAATATATATATATATATATATATATATATATATATATATATAATGTTTGTTAGAATGGTTTATAAAAGCATAGTATCACTACACAAAAATTTTCTGCACTATTGCAAGAACTGCAACCTTGAAACTTCTGAATATCGTTTCTTATGTCTTTGTCTATGAGTGTATCAATTTTGATTAAAATCGGACCACTCCTTCTATAACCCGATTTTTTCGATTATCGATTTTAGATATTTATCGGGGGTATCTCGACACAAATCCTAGCTAAGAACACTCGCAGACACTTATAGTACAACTGTGTAAATTTTCAAGAAAATCGATTCATCCGTTTCGGAGTCTGTAGGTAACGGACACACACACACACTCACACACACAGAATTCCAAATACCCTTAGGAAAGTTATTAATCCGTCTCTTCCTTCCAGTCATAGATTAAATAACAGGACAGATTGGGTTCTATAGCCTTGGCTGGCAACCAGTCTACCGCAGATAGCAATGGCAATCTACTGCGGGATAGTCTTCTCTCCTGTCAGTCATGTCTCTTTCGAGACAAGATCGCCCAAGCGTGTTTCACGTATGGCACTTAACTGACTCATATAAACCCCTGCGCACCAGTGGCAGTACTATTTTGTTTGGGTAAAACGATTATAAAAAAATGTTTATTTATAAAACACGGTCTTAATTATTAACGACCATTCATTGTGTGTATAGTGCTCATCACGAGATCGGCACTCCCGTTGACACAACATCACATAAATTTCATGTAGCCTGTAATCTATTCAGAATAGTGACTACCTTAAGATCTGCACAGATTGACTACTTACGCTCATTGTATTTTATTTTGTTTAAAATAATATCAAGTCTTTACTGAGTTTCTTTTTAAGCAACAGAATGAACTAAAGGAATCCGTAGCATTTATTTCCAATACGCAAAAAGCACGAATTTGGTATTATACAGAGAGGCGTCAATAAAAAACCTTCACTGAGTAGACTCATTATTTATTTTAGTTCTTCAAAACCTTAAGGTATATCATTACAGTAATATAAATTGTTTTCAAAAGTACATTGTTCTTGAAACGCTTCCGAGCAACTTTGTAATCCAAACATCTTGCGTTATTAAATTCTTCCAATTTAGCCTTGATGCTAGCAGCTCACTCTTTTGCTTTGTCAAGTCTACAGCCAGCGCCCGGTTCAGACTCCACCCACGTCTATTGAACAGGTGAAGAGGCTCATCCCTTGTTTCCTGTTTAGGTTGTAGTTTCCGGTTTTTCTCTTTTCCAATCTTTTCACTCTTTTTTTTTTCAATTGGAGCAGATAGTCTAAACTATCGCCCGGTTCAGACTCCACCCACTTCTATTGAACAGGTGAAGAGGCTCATCCCTTGTTTCCTGTTTAGGATGTGGTTTCCGGTTTTTCTCTTTTCCAGTCTTTTCACTCTTACGTAGCCCCCTGCACATCAGTGGCATTTTCGCCTTGCTTGGGATGATATGATTAAAAATCTCTTCCAAGAACATCAAGATTATGCTGTGACAGGAGTTTTGGTGAATGTCATTTTATTTCTGGAACATAGGCATCGAGTTCTTGTTCAGGAAATTCCATTTCTGATTCGTTTGTATCAAGCAGGGCAATTTCCGCGAGTGCTTCAGGTACTGTAGTTTCTTCTGAGTGAGGTACGGGCCGAATGGTAGATTTAGAATTGGGATATCCCACGGATGAAGCGCCATTTTTGTACAAGAAAAAATATGAATACATATTAGTTCTAATGTGAATTAAATTATGAAAATAGTTGGATGTGACTTGGTATTAAAACTATTATAGTGGAACATCCTGCCATCCCCGAGAATAGAATGCTCTATTTTATAAAAGACGGTAACGAGCGGTACGAATATGTGGGAAAGGCCTTAGGTGAAGGCATTCACTATTCGATAGTCGATTCCACTCCAACCGGTGCATTGCCTATATGTGTATTATTGTTAATTGTGCCTTAGTACAATAAATCTGAATTTCTTATTGCTGGTGTGGAGTTCCATTCTTTAACTGATCTTTTATACTGTATTCCTTTTCGGGATATAGCTATACCTATTATATAGTATAGCTATTATATATATATAACTATCGCCCGGTTCACCCTCCACCCACGTCTATTGAACAGGTGAAGAGGCTTATCCCTTGTTTCCTTTTCAGGTTGTGGTTTCCGGTTTTTCTCTTCTCCAATCTTTTCACTCTTTTTTTTTTTCAATTGGAGTATATAGTCTAAACTATCGCCCGGTTCACACTCCACCTACGTCTATTGAACAGGTGAAGAGGCTCATCCCTTGTTTCCTGTTTAGGTTGTGGTTTCCGGTTTTTCTCTTTCCCAATCTTTTCACTCTTACGTAGCCCCCTGCGCATCAGTGGCGTTTTTCGCCTTGCTTGCGGTGATATGATTAAAAAAAATATATATATATATCAAAAACCTAAAAGAAACAAATTAGACACCCTTGTCTAAATTAACTGAAACAACTGCCTTAGGTTCCTTTCTTTCAAAGTACGGTCCCACTGGAGTGAAAGGGTGTAATCGATATCTATTATTACCTCAGATTAGGTCATTAGCAGTGGTTTGCAGTAATATGAATTTATTTTTGTGCTGTATAATAAAGTCTTTTTGGCCTTGAAAAATATTGCATCGCCCGTGTTACCACTAGATCTTTATGGCGCCCAGACACTATTCTCTCGATTGTTCATTAGTTGTCCCACGGCTATTGTCTGCGATGGATGTTACTGCAAGGAAACGTACGAAAATTGTAACACTGCAGGAACACACTGGCAAGCCTTACATAGAAATCGCGGATATTGTTGGTGTCAGCCTTTCACATGTCATCAAGACGAAGAAATAAACTAGATCCATTAGCTTAAAACGTAAAAGGAAATGCAGTCGAAATGAGAAAACGTCAAGAGACGACGTATACGTGATCAGGGAAAGTGTGAAAGATCCTAAAAAGATATTATTTGTTTTGTTTCAATTAATTTGCCCACTGGTGTACTTATCTTGTATTAAGAAAAAGTAAGAATTAGTGGCGTGTTCTTACGGTTCTTGTCAGGCTATTGTTATTCTAAACGGTAGGTTTTTTTTTAATCATTTTGGGAGAGCATTGAAGAATGTAATGCGGCAGATATGAAGTGACCAGCATTTAAGTTGGTCGCCAAGTTTGATTCCAAAATATAAATTGTATAGTTTTTTTAACAAGAAGACTAATATTTATTTCATTTTCTGAAACGTTTCAGAGCCACATATGAATTTATTTGGTCTTTTTTACATTTTCCTCGTGGGAAATCTTTGCATAATCTGAAAATAAAAAGAGTTAACTTTTGCAATAAATGGTAGTTAGCAGGTTACAAAAGAAAGAAATCATTTCATTAAAAATGAATATTATTTTCATAATCTACACCCAAAACAACCATAGAAAACTACTTTTTCGTTTTGTAGTCGACAGAATGTTAAATTTTGTTGGACGGTGTAATTAACCTTTGTAGAGGAGATAATGGTTGAATGAAAGTAAAAGAAAAATGACAAACTGTTTTTTTTAAAACGCTTGTAGCGGCCTAATTACTTTTTTTTATTTGTTATATAATAATGTTAGCTTCTCAATTCAATGTGTACCAAAAAGTGAACAAACAAGACATAGGTAGACAATATTTTAATTATAACAATAATCGGTTAAAGGGAGAGAACTTATTTATACCCTTTTAATAATAAACTGGAGATGTATGAAACACTTTTTTGTATGTGTTTAAGAAAATAATTTAAACAGTTCAAAGATGATGAGTTGGTAAAATAGTTTGTAATTTGTTCCAGTTTCAAGTGATGAGTTGGAAAAATAGACTGTATGTCCAAATAATTGAAATAGTTCAAAATGATGAGTTGGAAGGATAAACAGCAAGCAAGGTGTGTGTGAAAGAATGTTAAAAAATACTTGCGTTTAAGTCGATAAGTTGAAGTAATATAATTATTTACCAGGAGAAAAATATTGGATGCAAAAGGTTGTTATTGCACAGTTTGAATATTTAATTTAGTTTCTCAGGCAGGTAAAAAAATAATGAATCCGGCTTATTTTCTTTTTTACAAGTAGGCAAAAATATATATGCCTTAAAAGAAAAGTGGTTTTCTTTTTAACGAGTAGGCGAAAATATATATGTGCCTTAAAAGATAAGTGAGCTGGAAAAAAACAGGTCTGGTAGCTTCAAAATCTTCTTTCCAACTGAAGCTTCAAGAGCGGGAAGATTCCCGCTTTTTCGAAAGAGAGGCAAAATGCTGCTGCTGATGCAAAACGAACCAATGAAAAGTTTGGTTACAAAAAGAAGATGGTTTGATTTATTTTACAATTTTCCTTCTCGAACTTTTTATAAATATAGGTGATACGAGGGTATCGTAGAGAGCTCGACACGCTAAATTTTATGCGCATTTACCCTTTAATCATATACAAAATCTATGAACATGATAGTTTAACGCTTATAGATTCTAAAAGTAAAGAAAAACGGGAATAAAACAATAGTTAGGTTCCTAAATTTTTAAAGTATATTACCCCTTGAATTATTGCAGGGAAAATGGATTTGTACATGCATTAACCCAATTTTTCACCATTGTCTGCTTCTTCTTTTTTAGAAGTAGGCATGATCCTACCTTTCCCTTATTTTTCCAAATCTTTCTTTGGGGAAATATTTCGTAAAATGTCATAACTTTATAAATAGTAAATGGTAACTCTATGTATCCGAAACTTACCAATTAGTTATTTATTTTCGAATCATAAATAAACCATGTTTACATCAGGAAAAATAACTAAATCATCAGTTAATATCCACTTAACTCAATTGAAATATTAACTGAGGATGACCGCTATTTAAGTGTTCTTTTTTTTCTTCTTCTATATGCCATGTTCCTTAAGGACGTAGGCGATCATGGCCTTCCACATCTTCATAACCCTTGTCGCTCTTAACTCCCTTTCTCTTAAATCCTGCTCTGCTATCCATTTGCTCAAGCCCATCAAATATGTCCTTGCGTTGCTTTTCCCTGCTTTTTCTCTCTATCTGTCCTGTGAGTATTAGATTCTCCAAATCTTTTTCTTCATTGCGTGTCTCAGGAACTTCAGCTGTCTTTTGTTGATGTTAAGTTTGTTTGTTTTTTTTTTTCGTTTCCATCCCCTGCAAATCTCATATGTTTGGTCCATTTTATCCTCAGCATTCTTTAGAAGCACATGTCGGATGCTTCAAGTCTTTCCTTCATCTTTGATGAGATTGTCCAGCGTTCGCTGCCATATTGAAAAACAGATGTCGCATAACAGATGTCACATAGCAATCTAATACTCTTTTCGAAATTTTTCAGTCTTTCAATACTCTACTCAGATTTTTCGAATACATCCATGCCAATATGAACTTCGGATCTCAGTGTCACACTTTAGAACACTTCCCAGATACTTATATTTCCGTACCTGCTTGACCCCGGCCTGTAGTTAGGATTTCCGGCTCCTATTTTTGATTATATAATCCTTTCTTTCCACGTTTTTTATCTACCTTCTGTAGATCTTGTAGTTTTTTTCCGTGTCTGCTATCAGTACTTTGTCATCTGCGTATCTTATATTGTTCAGATTATAGTCGCTAATAATTAGTCTTAGCAAAACCTCTAGAACATTCAGAATTTCCTCGCTGTCAAGGTAAATTAGGTCTCGTAAGAAGACACATGCACCACTTCCTATTTTTGTATATCTACTGAAGTCGTTTCCTGTTCGTATGATTGCTCTTTTCTGATAACGTTCTGAGCATAAATATTGCGTTCCTTGTTCCAGTGTCCTTGACGAAACCGCACTGTTATTGTCTTAAAATAGATAAAAAAAATGTTTGCAGATTTGAAAATTATTATTAAGAATACACCTTTTGTAATTCTAGGTGCGACGTCAGTGTTGTTACTCCCATGTCACTAGAAGTTTCGGGTCTAAATAAACAACAGACTTCTTCGATAGGCTACCCGACCGAATATGATCAGTATTCAGCCCGCACACAGAAAAAAATTGCTACTAGCTTTAGGACATGCTTTTTTTTTTTTTAATCATCTCACCCCAAGCAAGGAATCCCACTACCCCTATTGCGCATGGGGCTACATAGGGGAAGGTAAAGAGAAGGAGTGGTTAGACATAGGGAATGTCAGGAGGAATGGGAGCAGGTTAGTGTGTTAGGAGGTGTCTATTGACCTTACATTTAAACTCCTGGAGATTGTATCCGTCGGGGAAGCAATCGTGTGGAAGGGAATTCCACAGTCGGGAAGTGCGAGGAAAGAAACTGTTGGAGTAGAAGTTGCGGTTGCATTTTATCGGTTTCACTGTAAAAGGGTGGGATCTAGTTGCTAATCTAGTATCTCGTGCAAATTCGTATTTAAGGGGCAGCAGTGATCTAAGTTCATCGGAGCAGAAGCCGTGAAAGTATTTATAGAAAATAAATACTTTCACGTATTCAAATAAATACATGCATTATATAAGTTCTGTCAGAAAACTGCAATCAGTCGAGACTTCACTTTGGCTATTCGATGTTATTGATCGGCTATGCTTGGTTGTACTGATCTTCCTACAGACGGCCAAGACAATGTGTTAAGCACAATAATGATGAGAATCTTTTTAATTTTTTTTATTTTTACGTTTCTATTCAAGGGTTCACCTATAAATTATATCGTTTGATCATCACTCTTTATCTGATGGGATTTAGATTATCATTTGTTTTGCATTTAATATTACTTTAGATTTCTATAGAATCCATTTAAAAATACTAGAAATCCTAGATTTTGTCTATATTTTAATGCACATAAATTTTGATTGAAGTTTTTGGTTACGTTGTAGTTTGCGTTTTTAATCTCTCTAAGGCATGCAATCTTTCTAAGTATAGTGCTGGACACTATATATATATATATAACCACTTTAAATGATGCGTTCAGTTTTTCCTTATATATATATATATAAGAAAAAACTGAACGCATCATTTAAAGTGGTTATAAAGTATAATTTATTTCAGCGGGTAAGTACATGTCCCATCAGACAGCAAATTAGAAAATTTCGTTTGTAATTTGCGGACTGATGAGATGGGTATGAAAAACTTATCCGTCGTATAGTTTATTATAGTTTATAACCACTTTAAATGATGCGTTCAGTTTTTTTTCCTTTATATATTATAGTGGGTATATCTTTTCTTATTTATTCTTTTTCTAGTAGTAGTAATAGTAGTAGTAGGATTCCGTTCTAATGAAGGGTAATTGTATACCGTGCAGGTTAACGGAATTTGGCCTTGTGGGAAGATAGCCCACTATCATTCATAAAATGATTATAAAATCAATAAAGGCAATTTGAGTGTAAAATGACATTTATATATATATACACATATCAATTGAATATAGGTCCAACGGAGGTTAAATTGTTCATGACAAATAATGATGAGCTGAAACAGATTAAAGGCTCAGGAGTGTGGAAGTGTCTTGAAGGTAAGGGGATGTTCATTTTGAAGTTGCCGCTCCTAAGTATTATGAGGAATGTCTTTGAAGGGATCAGTAAGTACTTTTGAAACCGGGAGAAAGAAAGAGGGCAGCATAGTAGCCGCTCGACTTAAGTCAAGGGGATATTAATTACAATCTTCTCCTCTCGTTTTCCCGTCTGTTTAGCGATGCTTTGTCTCCGATTTTTATATCTACCTTTTGGATCAAACCGCTTGTTTTGGATTTTCATACTTGAATTTGATTCTGGGCTTCCCATTGGCTGGTAAATAAAATTCGCGTCGGCTTGCAAAATGGAAATTTGATATTTGGTTAGTTTTTATTTTTCAACCGGAACATCTGCGCGAATCTACCTGCGCGGAGATGATTTTTATTCATTCGCATTCTCGTCGGCATAGAGCCAACATCCGGTCTCGCTTTTGCTCGGTCGGTATCACCACAATATATCATATTGCTGTGGATAGTGCACACTGAGCTCTCCGTATGGATCTATCTCTTTAGTAACCTATATTGAACAGATGTTTACTGATAGATTCCGATTTTAGTTCCACAAACTCACGCAGAAAGAAAGAAAAATATTGGATTTTAAAATTAAATACATATAGGCCAGGGTTAAATAGGGACTTACGTATTTTGAATCTTTATAAATATTTCAATAGTTAAACATTTTTTAGATACACTTAAAAAATGTTCTTTAAAACAACATTTAAAAGTATTATTACTGTTAGGTTTATGTTTGAAAATATCCAAAAACTCTATCGCTTTCTACGTCACGTGATGTAAACATCTCGCAACAGACGCTCCTCACGACGAACGCTTCTAGTTAAAATTTTAAATCATTTGTTTCTGATGAAAGGCCGAGGCCGGTCTGAAATATCAAAAATATATATATAATAGAAATAAATAAATACTGTCAAAAAAAAAATACATTTTTAAACTTACAAATTTTTAGTAGTTTTTCCTATATATATAACGTAGAATACTTGGTATATAAGTCCGGTAATTTCTGAGACGAACTCGAAAGAACTCAATGTTAAACTGAAAAAAAAATCCCGAGATAATTTTTTCGGGATTTTTTTGAATATTAATTAACTGCTGTATCTTTTGGGTCTGACGAGCAGCTTTTTGCTGTGAAATACGTATTACCCATGAAATTGTAAAAATATCTAAAATTTTATATATATATTAGTCATCCACATACAATCCCGTTTCGCTGTATCACAGCTCATCAGTGTGGCTAGACATATCCACTTGCTTCTGGCCAGCATCGAAACTTGACCGATTTGGTGTCAGTCGGAGTCTCCACTCCCTAAGCCATCGGCGCATGGGGTTAGAGAAGGGAAATTTTAACGTCTTGCATGTAAGCAGTATATATATATATATATTAATGCAGGTTTCATTGAATAATATAGACAAGTTTTGTCTATTAATTTTGTGTAGGATCCGTTCATACCGTCTGATATACTTGATGGTGATGTCGTTAAAAGACAACAAAAAATCACAGTATTTGTTGAATTTTTTATCAGGTCTAAGCTTTCGGCTCACATAAGCCATTATCAAAGAGTAAATAATAACACACAGTAAACATAGAACATTTAAGCTATTAACAATAAAGATAATTGAATTGAAAATATAAGTCCATCCCTACCGTGGCGGATGGCCGAAGACAGTGACAAAATAGTGGTGTTGTGGTCCCTGGTCTGATTACAGACATTTGAGTACGTTGTTGGAAATATCGAAATTGATTGTATTCAAACCAGGTTTAAACTGTTTAATGTAGAGTGCTTCGAGGATTTTTAGTTTCTGCTTATTATTTTCTTGTTTGAGTATGTACGTGTTATCAACAAGCGTTTGTCTCAGAAGTGTGCGTTGATAACCGTGTTGTTCTAAATGACGGAATATATTTGAATTTTTATTTAAGTGCAACGTCAGACGCCGTGAGAGCGAATTTGTGGTGTGGCCGATGTAGATATTATTAAGGTTGTTAGAGATACATTCTCTAAATGGACATATGAATTTATATACTACATTGGTCTTTTGCAAATCACTAACGGTGGGGGAAGAGTCGTTGCGGACAAATGAATTAGATGTAGTGGATTTAGTGTAATATATAATGAACTTAATTCTTTTGTTAGAGTCTGTCGGAGAAATATTAGTATTTATGAGTTTTTTTAGGATGTTTTCATCTAGTTGGTAGTTGGAGTGCATCTGGCTACGGTATAAGAGAGTGATATGTTTAGGATTGGTTGGGTTAGTATCATGTGTTGTTTTTTCCATGTTAAGCTTTTTAAGAAAGTAATGTATTTGTTCATCAACTATGTAGTTGGGAAAATTATTATTGATGAGTGTCTGTTTTATGTTTTTTAGTTCACTGTAGAAAATCTGATTTGTAGATGAATTGACTTTTGCACGGTATAATAGATTTTTTATGATGGCTATTTTGTAATAGTGGGGGCATTCACTAATATAATTGAGTGTGGAGGGATTTTTATTAGTAGGTTTTTGATACGGTGAGATAGTAAATTTATATATATATATATATATATATATATTATAAATTATAGTTTAGAACATGTCCAAAATACAGATAATTACAAAAGTGTACATTTTGTTTCGACATTAAAAGAACAATATCTCATCAGATAGTAAACATTTTTTTCTTTCAATTACGAAACAAAATGTACACTACTGTAGTAGATGACAATTTGTACATGTTCCAAACTATAAGTCATAATAAATATTCATAGCTCTATTTCTATATTGTGCACTGTTTTAAATTAATCTTTTGAACGTTAAAAATATTGTGTTCGTTTCTTATTCATATATATATATATATATATATATATATATATATATATATATATATATATATATATATATATATATAAGGAAAATCCCTTCATATTTTCTAAAGCTTTGTTTAGCATTGTTACAGTTGTCATAGTCTGAGATGCATTAAGTGTATGGACAGCCGACGATGCGGGCTTTTATTTTATTTTTTTCTACACCTTATAAAGCTCTTCCGTTGTTTGGAAACACATTCAATAAGATTGTAAGAAGGAGAAAGGCAAACCTTGATTTGGAAAGAGAAAAAAATGTACAATAACACCACGACCTTCGTTGGGTTCTGGATGAAAATGATTAGATGATGTACTTTATGAAGATAACAGTCAATCATTTATATGACATTTTGCCTGATTATTTGAAAAAAAGCATCATACACAGACACACAGACAGACAGCCTTAGATAAATAAATATTTATAAATGTAAAAGGCAAGAGGAAATCTGTATTAGTTGCCAACGCGTTTCATCCAATGTAGAGTGTTTCAAGGCAAAAACGAAATGAATTTATTAAACCAAGTAACTAATAATAACAAAACAAAATGTCCTCAGCAACTGGAAGAATTAAAGTATATATACAAAAAATGAATAGAATAAGTAAAGAACAGGTAGGAAAAAGTGTCTTTAATCTAACATGTTTCCCTTTAACAAGATTCTTCAGAGATTTTTAAAGACGAATGATTTTAAAAAAATTTTTTTTAAATTAAAAACAAATCTTTTAAAATTCCACAGAGACAGTATGTTGATTGAGGTATGAATTCATTAGTCACATATGTGACACGTGTAATAAATCAACGGATTAATTATAAAAGTAGAGGAAGTCTTTTTAAGTGGGTGTTCCACCTATAATAAAAAGATACTAGACGTTTATTATAAATATAATCGAAAAATGTGGTACAGTGGATATCGGCTCGGAATGAGAAACTGAGGAGCCGAGTTCGAATTCTAGTTGAATCCATTGTATTCACTTACGCGCAAATACCCTTGGGACAAGTAGTAATCCGTCTCTTCCTTCCAGTTATGGGTTAAATAGCAGGACAGATTGGGTTATATAGCCTTTGGTCGGCAACCAGTCTACCGCAGAAAGCAATGGCAACCTACTGCGGGATAATTTTCTTCCCAGTCAGTCATGTCAATTTTGAGACATGATCGCCCAAGCGTGTTTCACGTATGGCACTTAACTGACTGACTGAATATAATAGTTGGAAACATGAATATGGCTTCTACTGGTCATAAAGTGGGGGATCATTTTTCTATTGTTTTAAAGTAATAAACTGATCCCCCATTAATTAATACTTAATAATATAATACATATCTTCCCCCTCTAGTTATGAGTCAAAATAACAGGACAGATTGGGTTCTATAGCCTTGGTCGGCAACCAGTCTACCGCAGAAAGCAATGGCAACCTAACTGCGGGATAATTTTCTTCCCAGTCAGTCATGTCAATTTTGAGACATGATCGCCCAAGCGTGTATCACGTATGACACTTAACTGACTGAATCGAAAAATTATGCGTGTCAAGCGTATTTAAACTATAGTCGAATTAAGTGTGTATATATGCCGTAACGTTAGTATGTGTGTGAATGACAACAACGAAATACATTTCTGTTCAAAATTGTAGTGAATATAATGCATAGACTTACCAAGCGATTGAACGATTTTCATTTTTAAATTGTTGGTAACTATAGATAGACTAAACTATCGCCCGGTTCACACTCCACCCACATCTATTGAACAGGTTAAGAGGCTCATCCCTTGTTTCTTGTTTAGGATGCGGTTTCCGGTTTTCTCTTTTCTAATCTTCTTCCCACTTCGTTTTTTTTTTCCAATTGGAGTAGATAGACTAAACTATCGCCCGGTTCACACTCCACCCACATCTATTGAACAGGTGAAGAGGCTCATCCCTTGTTTCTTGTTTAGGATGCGGTTTCCGGTTTTCTCTTTTCTAATCTTCTTCCCACTTCGTTTTTTTTTTTTTTCAATTCGAGTAGATAGACTAAACTATCGCCCGGTTCACACTCCACCCACATCTATTGAACAGGTGAAGAGGCTCATCCCTTGTTTCTTGTTTAGGATGCGGTTTCCGGTTTTCTCTTTTCTAATCTTCTTCCCACTTCGTTTTTTTTTTTCAATTCGAGTAGATAGACTAAACTATCGCCCGGTTCACACTCCACCCACATCTATTGAACAGATGAAGAGGCTCATCCCTTGTTTCCTGTTTAGGATGCGGTTTCCGGTTTTCTCTTTTCTAATCTTCTCACTCTTATGTAGCCCCCTGTACATCAGTGGCATTACCGCCTTGCTTGGGGTGATATGATTAAAAAAAAAAAAAATACTATGTCCACGGAATACAACAATTAACCTATTCCTGTTGTTGAGTTATTTATTCTTACTCACGACATAACAAAATAAAATGAGAGAATCACGTATGAATGTGTGTGTGTATGAGAGAATCATGTATGAGCTTATGAATCTGGATCATAAAACAAGATATATATATATCCGTTCAAAATTCTAGTGAAATAGTGTATACAAGTATAAAATCGAACCTTTTTTAAATAAGTAAATTTTGCAAAATAAGTTGTTAATGGTGATAATCTTTCAATGAAATAATCTGTTTTAAGATACTAAATATCTGTGTATTAAAATTATTACAATAACATAATTAATTTATAAAAATAATATACAAATTTTAGACACGCATATAAAATGCCATACTATAACATTATTACAATATTACGATTAAGCAACATAAATGACTTACTATGATATATAATAGTAAATAATATAAATTTTAAAAAATATAAAACTAATGATGATAATAATAATAACAAAACAAATAATAATAATAATAAACAATTATAATAATATGCTTATTTGTGAGAAAATTAATAATAGTGAGAAAAAATATAGATAATAATAGTGGAAAATAGGGAGAAAACATAATTAAATTTATTATGAAATAAAAAAGAAGGTAGTTCATATAAAGATAAAAATACTGCAATGTTATGAATATAAGGAATTATTTTTAAGTGATATAATAATATCTATTGGTATTTTGGATTCATGAAATATATATTTGTGAAAAAATGCAAAAGAAATATTTTAATCGCCTGTTTATAGTTGGTAACAATGCTATTAGATAGATAGCTAGATAGATAGATAGATAGATAGATAGATAGATAGATAGATAGATAGATAGATAGATAGATAGGAAGTGAAACCTTTGTGTTGGATTGTAGATCTATATAAGATATTCATTTTCTTAAATTTACTTTGATAAGTTCATTACTAAGAAAATGTTTTACCAAAAATGAATAAGCCTTTATACGTAAATCTTTCCGATCCGAAATTCTGTTTCACATTCAACCGCCTGCTTACCAAAAAGTTCTTTTATTTTTTCTTTTAGAGCAACTTACTCCGGGGAAAGGATAGTACCTTCTTCCAAAGACGCAGTTGGTCTTCTTAGAAATCTGCACCAATGGCGTGAAAGTCTTTCATTGCACAGAGATGATAGGGTTTTTTTGTTATTTTACGAAATTCTGGTTCTTTTGTGTGAAACCATGCAATTGTATTTTACGGTGTAAACGTAACAGGCTCTTTTTCGTTTCTGCCTTTTTCATGTTTTATTTCTTTGTTTCATTTTGTTCATTTTTTTTTCTTTTCTTTTTACATTCGCATGCAATTCGATGTACCTGCCCTCTTTCGACACAACACGATTTTAGTAAGGACAGAAATTCTATCGGTCCAGTCATTACATCAGGTCTTTGTTTGCTTCTGTATATTTCTTTTAGATATATCTTTGTTTTTCCCTAAACACACCAGGCCGCTGACGCATACACACACACACACACATATATATGTGTGTGTGTAAATAAAAATATAGAATGGAAAGAACGAATCTCATTGAATTACAGATTCTGTAAATGTTTCTTTGTTTTACTCTTATATTTTACTCTTCACGTTCTGCAAGTGAAGATGAAAGATTGGTGCAGAATAAACATTTAACAATAAGAAGCAAAAAAAACCAAGAACCTATTTAAAAGGCCGGCGTGGAATCCTTTTTCTGCCAAACTTGTTTAAGATAAGCGTAGATTTGTTGTTTCATGCGATTGAACACACACGTAAGTACGAATGTAGGTAGATCGAGAGTTATCAGACCACATACCCCTCCTTTACCTCCCCACTACCAAGGAGGAATTACTACTAATTCCTTCTCCTATCCCCCAAAAAATGAAAACTAACCCTAACCCAACCCCCTTTCCTTTACATAAGCTAATCTCTGGGCTTATAATTTTTTCTCATTCTCTGTTTATAAGGGGTTGAAGAATGCATGCCTTAAAATGACATGTTGAAAATGGCTATTTTCCCACTAAGTTTTATCTGAATTTACATATATATATGTGTGTGTGGGGGGGGGGTATTAGAAATGAGGGCATTTATATATTTTAGATAGAATCTCTTCGAATTTTAAGTCTTCTCACTTTATATTTGGACGGATAATACAACACACCAAATAAAGAAAATATATTTATTCAAACATACAAACCACATTTACCAAGGAAAATACAAACGCACGCACACACACACACACACATATATATATATATATATATATATATATATATATATATACACACTACCGGCCATAATTATAAGGCCACCCCAGTGTTTTTAAAAGAAATGATGTATTTCATACTATTTTTAGTATTTATTGCCAAATGAAAATAGAATGGTTCTTTTGTTATTATTACTTTGCAAAATTTTACAAGGTAAGGAAGCAAAGAAAAACTCGTTCAAATCACCAAAAATTTTCTTCATTCTTTCATTGATGAAACTGCAATATAAGTAATTATTAAATATTTATAAATTCATTTGATGCACATGTTATTGTGCAATATTAACAAAAGAACCATTCTGTTTTCATTTACAATTATTCACTTGGCAATAAGTACTAAAAATAGCATGAAATACATAATTTTTTAAACACTGGGGTGGCGCAAAAATTATAAACGGTGGTATATATATATATATATATATATATATATATACGTAACATTCTTTTCAGTTTTCAGAATTAAATCCGCACTATTATTACATTTATTATTAATATTATTAAGGCAAGGATTTGCGTTGTGGTGCAGTGGATATCGACTTGGAACGACAAATCGCGTAGCCGAGTTCGAATTTCAGTTAAATTCCTTGTATTCAATTTCGCACAAATACCCTTGGGAAAGGTATTAATCTGTCTCTTCCTTGTTTATGGGTTAAATAACAAGACAGATTGGGTTCTATAGCCTTGGTCGGCAACCAGTCTACCGCAGAAAGCAATGGCAACCAACTGCGGAATAATCTTCTGCCCACTCAGTCATGTCACTTTCGAGAAAATCGTGTATCACGTATGGCACTTAACTGACTGACTGAATATAATAGTTGGAAACACAATTGAGGCTTCTACTGAGCAGAAAGTGGGGGATCAGCTTTATATTGTCATGAAGCAATAAACTGATCCCCTACTAATTACTGCTTAATAATCTAATACATCTCTTCCCCCTCTAGCTATAAGACAAATAACGGGACAAATTGGGTTCTATAGTCTTGGCTGGCAACGAGTCTACCGCAGAAAGCAATGGCAACCTACTGCGAGATAATCTTCTGCCCAGTTAGTCATGTCTCTTTTGAAACAATCGCGTATCACGTATGATTATTCGCCTTACTACGTATGTTACTGAACCATAACATGTTTATCTACATATACATGACCAGATTGGGAGAAAGCCTGATTTGGAGGTCAAAGGAAATGCTTTGTGGTTCTCGCTGTCTTATCAATATTTGCCTTTTTTCTGTTTAAATTTATATACGTTACAAATTAATCCAGAATGAAAAGTTTTCGCCCATTTTGACGTCATTCGCCATATTCGTGAATTTTTCAGAACCTACATGGTGGACAGCTTAAAATTACCATGTGATGCATGTTTGAATGTTCAGGTAATTGGAAAGAGAAAAGCCAAATATCATATTCGATTAAAAAATCTATGAATCCACTTCTCCACTTCTTCTCTCCAGATATGGGTTAATTAGTAAAACTTGTGTCAGTAAATCACTATTATAGCGAAAACGTTCTTAAAATGCGAAAAATATTTTCTGATTTAAATAACCTGAAACAGATAAATCTCAAAGCAAACAAATGAATCGCAAAATCAAGAAAACTATATTCTATATTTGAAAGTTTTTTTTAAGTGAAGAGAATTATGTTGTGTAAACATATTTGTCAATATGAACAATTTCGTCAATTTAATTGGTAATTAGAACAATAAAAAATGTTTCCAATCCATTTAAATTCAGTCTGAAATACAGCAAAATATTTTAATTATTGGGAACATTAAATTTAATCTATTAGCCTGAAATTAAAACATATAGTACAAAGTATATAGTGTCTTAAATACCCAATAAAAATAATAAAATAATAAATAATAAAATTTCCACACACTTATCAAAAATTTAAAAAATGATGACAAGAATCTCCAATCAAACAAAAAAATCAAAGACATTTTCCATAAACCACCCATAAATGCAATGAAACAAACACCCAACCTATCAACTATCCTCACTTCTACCAAATCTCTAAAAAATACAAACCTATCAGGGAATTTAAAATGTCAGAAACCCAGGTGTTTAATTTGTAAACATTTAGTAAACGACACAATATTCTCTGTACCCAACACCAAAATCAAATTGCACCCACCACACCTCACCTTGTGACAGCAAAAACATTATATATTTTCTCTTCTGTTCTATATGTCCCAATAGTGGATATATTGGCGAATCTGGTAATAGTTTTAGATTTCGTTTCAATAATCACAATCTTAGTATACGCCAGAACAATCAATATTCCCCAATAGCAATCCACTTCAATCAACCGGGTCACACTTTAGAAAATTGCAAATGTTTACTAATAGACTCCGATTTTAGTTCTACACACACACGCAGAAAGAAAGAAAATTACTGGATTTTAAAATTAACTACACACAAGCTAGGGTTAAATAGGGACTTAGGTGTTTTGAATCTTTACAAATATTTCAATAGCTAAACTTTTTAGATACATTCAAAAAATTTTTTTATCTAAAACAAAATTTATAAATATTATTAAAGATAGGTTTACGTTTACAAATATTTTTTTTAAAATCTGTCGCTTTCTGCGTCACTTGATGTAAACAAACTCTCTCCACAGACGCTCTCGCGAAATACGTTTCTAATTTGAATTTAAAAATCATTTGTTTCTGATGAAGGACCGAGGACGGTCTGAAATATAAAATATAATAATAGAAATAAACAAATACAGTCAAAAAAATACATTTTTAAACTCACAACTTTTTAATAATTTTTCCTATATTACACACACACACATATATATATATATATATATATATATATATATAGTCATCCGCAGACAGATCTGTTTCGCAGCTCATCAGTGCGGTTAGACATCCGAATGCTTTTTACCCAGGATTGAAACCCGACCGAATTGGCGTCAGTCGGCGATTATACCTCTGGGCTATGAGCGCTCGGTAGAAGGAGGCAGACTTTTTAGCGTGTACATTATCATTATACACACGCCCAATAACTGAGAGTGTTCTGATTCATTGCTGAATGAACGATGATGATTAATGTGAAGAAGTTTGTCACTTAATTGAGCAGATTCATGCCGACTTCAAAGTTTCGTGAAGGCACCATTATGATTTTCTCAATTCTCAGGTCTGTTTTCTTTTTGTCATGACCAAGAGTAAGAAGAGAGGACATCACAATGATGCCTTTATGAAACTATGAAGTCATCAATAATTCTACTCAATTAAGTGACAAACTTCTCCGCATTAATCCTATTAACTATTTTATCTCTATCTCGATATCGAGAACATTACGACAAAAACTCTTGCCAATCTATCATTTTATTAGTAGACCACTGACAAAAACAACAATCTTGACACCTAGTGTAACACCCCAGTGGACGGTCCGAACAATTTCTCCGGCGGCCGTTCTCCACGCTGTGATTTTGTTGAAAAAGCCGGAGTCTCAAGCTGGAGGTACAAGATTAAACTATAAGGAACGAACTTCCACAACTTGGATGAGTTGAAAGGATGCTTTATTTCGTTTAGAGTTAGCCTTTTCGGTTGGGGCAGGCGAATGTGACACACAGCTCTAACTTTAATTAACGGAGATCGAATTCCGAACTGACCGACTCAAGACGAACGGAGGTTCTACTTCAAGCACACGCCCGGCGGAACTAACTCAACTGATTTGACTCGGAAAAATCACCTGTATTTATTTTAAATTAATCCGGAAATCCGGAAATGCTTTAGACCACCGGGTGATAAGCATTGGCGACTGTAAGTCCGAAATTTCAGCGTACTTAAATTTTCCTTCTTTTGATGTGCAAAAATCCTGCAGACACCCAGTTTGCACTTTGCCTTAGTAATTTTTCCAGGATTTTTTTTATCTTTTTACCTTAATAAAGCTTCCGCCGGAAAATTCTTATTGTGTGGTCAAGATACAGTAAAGACAGCCTTTGACCTGGTCATTCACAAACCTATTTCCTGAACTTTATCTCTTATCACATTAATCAGTGAGTCAAATATTTTCCGGAAGAGTGGTAGGATTTAAAACAGTAATCTGATACCCTTTTCTCTTCCACAATTTTCCTCATAAAAGAAAAAGCGTTTATTTATTTATTTTTTCTCTTCTTTTTCACTTTTGTTAAACGAAACATGTTTTTAATCTATTTTCTGTTCTTAACCATTTTCTATTTTAATCTATTATAATAAAATACATATTTTACAAAGCACCTTAATATACGCCTAGTTATCGTGTCACACTTAGCATCATCACATCTCTCAAGACTATATGTATGTGTGCGTAATTAAAACGAAAGATGTTACACCTGTTTCTTGTAAATATAAAATTACAAGGCCTGTTAATAACGTTTGTGGAATAAATCATGAAGCCAACAAAATCATAACAATATGTGGGATAATGATATGTAAATTTTTATTCATCAGGAAGCGTTGAAAGAAAAAATATGACAAATTGAAAAGTGTTTTTGTGACGCATTTCATCCTGAGAGGTCTTCATAAGACTGGGTTTGTTTACGTTGTCTTAATTACACATGCATACGAACGAGAAACGATGGAAGAATCAAAATTTAGAATTAATTCCTTTTTTCATACTATTTAGCCAATTTTATCTAGATTCTCTTTATTTCCATTGTTTTTTTTTAATTAAATATCAAAAATTGTGATAACAGAAAATCTACTAATGTAAACTTATTTATAAATAGAACTTTGTCTGCGTGTGTGTGCATGCGTCCGTTACATATAGACTCCGAAACGGCGGAATCGATTTTCTTGAAAATTTACACAGTTGTACTATAAGCGTCTGCTAGTGTTCTTAGCTAGGTTTTTTGTCGAGGTACACCCGATAAATATCGATAATCAAAAAAATCGAGTGATAGAAGGAGTAGTCCGATTTTAATCAAATTTGATACACTCATAGACAAAGACATAAGGAACGATATTCAGAAGTTTTAAGGTTTCAGTTCTTAAAATAGTGCAGAAAATCGATAATATATATATAAAAGGCAAGATGTTGTGTGTGTGTGTGTGTGTGTGTGTGTGTGTGTGTGTTTGTTTGTTTATTTGTTTATCTGCCTGTATGTCTGTATTTTTTTCAGCCCTTTTATTTTAGTTTTTGCTTCCGGTTTGGCTCTCAGTAGGTATAATTGTAGTTCTTAGTCTCAGCCATGATACCATTTACTCAGAGGACTTATTTAGCCTTCAAAATTCAGTTTACGACGAAAAAAACTTATTTGATATCGATACCAGGAAATCAAAATTTGATTTGCATCCATTCGTTTTTCTTTCAGTCTACGGTTTCGCTTTAACTGGAAACAACTATTGCTTTTTAGTGTTTCGAGCCAACGTCCAAAGAGTCTGAGCTCCAGGACCATGGATTAGTTTTAAAGCTTTCATTACACCCGAGCAACGTCGGGCTATACTGCTAGTATATATATATATATATATAATGTCTGTGTGTGTCTATCTTAATACACGTGTCACATGTCTTAAAGTAATGTATATATATATATATATATATATATATATATATATATATGAGGAATGTTTTGAACGGTAAAATATGTGACAGTGTATGTGCGTGAGCATGTGGAAACGTTTGTCTGTCTAGGTGTATGTTGGACGATAACGTTAGTTCATATAAGTGTGTATGTGTGTGTGGAAAGGGTTTTATACGTTATTTCCGTATAGATCCTTGAAATAGCAGTGAAATGTATCGAGATGTTGCGATAATTTTGTATTTGTTTGGATATTTTATATTTACGTGTGTGTGTGTGTGTGTGTGTGTGTATGTGTGTGTGTGTGTGTGTGTGTGTTTTAAATTTTTGTACCTGCTTGATTTTAGTATCCCTCACCTGTATTTGGCATTTTGGGCTGCCCTTTTTACGAGTGGCGATGAACGCACAATTTTTCTTAAGTAAAACTTCTCATTCTAAACCGGTTGTTAATAATTTCCCTGTTTGAGAAGAAAAATGAAACTGGGTCTCATGTTAGGATAAGGCTATGAAGTGACAAGTATTTGATTTTGAAGAGGATTAACGAGACATTACCTTAGGTAAGCTATTTTATGTTAATTATTTAATTAATTTATAGTTACCGAACAGATTTGTAGACACACCACTGGAGGAGCTCGTCACGATCGAAATCTCATTGCAAGACATTCCTGCTTGTTAACCATAACTCTATGTCGGATATCATTTTTACTAATAACTCTTGTTTCATGTTCTTACTTCTTTCTCTAAATGTAATCTCCTGTTTTTTTTATTGTTGGGTGTATGTTTAGTGTAACAAGTGTTATTTTTATTTGGGTGTGTGCATAGTGTAACAAGTGCTATTTTTATTTGGGTGTGTGCATAGTGTAACAAGTGCTATTTTTATTTGGGTGTGTGCATAGTGTAACAAGTGTTATTTTTATTTGGGTGTGTGCATAGTGTAACAAGTGCTATTTTTATTTGGGTGTGTGCATAGTGTAACAAGTGTTATTTTTATTTGGGTGTGTGCATAGTGTAACAAGTGTTATTTTTATTTGGGTGTGTGCATAGTGTAACAAGTGTTATTTTTATTTGGGTGTGTGCATAGTGTAACAAGTGTTATTTTTATTTCTATTATCCTTCGTTACTCACATATTCCCATCCATAATATTTTCAGCATCCTTTTCTAGAAACAAGTCTCTATTGCCTTAACTCTCCTCTTCATCTCTGAGGAATTTAGTATTTGTCTATATTTTTGAGATGAGGTAGTATTTACCGTATTTACATTATTCGGACTATTGTCCTCATCTTTGTTGCGATTTGTACGACGTTTCGGCCGTTATACGCTCCGGCATTCTTCAGGTGCTAGGAATTTCAAACCGAACCCTTTATTAAGATCACAGGGTATATGAACTCCATTCCTTGTGGGAAGCCACGATTAGAAGTCACGAATTATCTCCCTCTAACTCTGCAAATTATTTGAACTCACAACTCTAAGAGTAAAGCCAGGAACTAACCAACGTCTTTATCCCCTGGGCCATGTGTACTTAAGGACAAGAACAATTGAATTTTTGGGACTTATAAAACTAATGTCCAATAACATTTTTTTTTTACCACAGTTCATATTGCAATTTTTTGATGTTAATGGTTTTCTCTAGTATTCTTGATATTAATGGTTTTCTCTAGTATTTTTTACCAGAGCTCATATTGCAATTTTTTGACACTAATGATTTTCTTGCAGGGTTAGAGGGAGATAACTCATGACTTTCAATCGAGGCTTCCCGCAAGAAATAGAGTTCAAATGCCCCAGGCATCGTAATAAAGGTTTCAGTTCAAAATTTCTAGCAACTAAAGAAGGCCGGAGCGTACAACGGCCGAAACGTCGTGTGGGGAATTTGTCTAACATTCACAACCGTATAGGAAGAGTCATATTACATATAATCTAAGCGCTCATTTCTTTGTTTCTAATGAAATTTTCCTGTTTCTTCATACTTCGCTTAGTCATCAAAAAACGTTTTTGTGCGAGAGTTTAGTAGTTTTTCAGGCTTTATTTCATTCTCCTTTATTTGTTTCCTTTTGTTTTAGATTCGTAAATTATTTGTCTTTGATTTTGTTTGATTTGACCTTTTCTAACTCTTTTTTGAATTTGATTTAGGATTCTCCTCTCTTTACTTCGTACATTCTGCAGATGGTATCCATTATTTTTTAAAAAAACTCCTTTATTTTCACTCATTTTTCTTCCTATATATTTTTTTCTCTCTTTATCTTTCTAGAAAACACTGAATCGTTAATTCTCGCCTGCTTACCTATCATTATTCACCGAACATTCGTGATTTTTAGGTGTAACCTCAGGTAGCAAGGTAAGAATTTTCCGGGGAGCCAAGAAAGTTTCAATCCCGTTTCCATGATGAACAGACACATCCATAATTACTTACCAGAACCCTGCAAGAAAAATCTATAGTTATTTATTTATTTATTTTGGAATGAAACCACATGGTTTAAAGAAATAGCGAAAACCTTGAAAGGAGAAGAAGTAAAGAAAAATCATTTCCGATATACCAACCCTCAATTTTATAGAAAATCATCTAGACACGGTAGCGTATATACATACTTACTTACATGCATACAAACACACACACGTACATATATGTATATATGATAGCTAAAATAAACACACACATATATATATATATATGACAGCTAAAATACACACACATACATATATATATATGATAGCTAAAATACACACACATATATATATATGATAACTAAGATACACAAACACACATATATATATGATAGCTAAAATACGCACACACACACACACACACACACATATATGATAGCTAAAATACACAAACACACACATATATATATGATAACTAAGATACACAAACACACATATATATGATAGCTAAAATACATACACGCACACACAAATATATATATATATATATATATATTTATATATATATGATAGCTAAAATACACACACACACATATATATATATATATATGATAGCTAAAATACACACACACATATATATATATATATGATAGCTAAAATACACACACACACACACACACACACATATATATATATGATAGCTAAAATACGCACGCACACACACACATATATATGATAGCTAAAATGCACACACACACACACATATATATATATGATAACTAAGATACACAAACGCACATATATATATGATAGCTAAAATATACACACACACACACACATATATATATATATATATGATAGCTAAAATAAACACACACACACATATATATATATATATATGATAGCTAAAATAAACACACACACACATATATATATATATATGATAGCTAAAATACACACACACACACACACATATATATATATGATAGCTAAAATACACACACACACACACACACATATATATATATGATAGCTAAAATACACACACACACACATATATATATATATATGATAGCTAAAATACACACACACACACACACACATATATATATATGATAGCTAAAATACACACACACACACATATATATATATATATATATATATATATATAAGTTGAATATATGCATTGAAATCCGACAGAATGATAGAATAAATAAATGCAGGACGAAGTAGGAAATGTGTCTTAATCTGACGTGTTGCACGTTTATTAAAGCTTCTTCAGAGATCTGTTAAAAGACAAGAGAATAGAAACGTTTGAAAACTCACCTTATCTGGACATGGAAACCATTTCAATGAGACAGAAACTACATTATATCATCCTGTCTCTTTGTGTTTTTTTTTATTAAAAACTCTTCTCTTTACAGAAGAACGTTGAGAATAACATGGCAGAAATATGTAAGCAGTGCGGAAGTTTTATTTTCTAACGGAAACAAAGAGAACATAGAGTAACCTACGTAGTGAGGGTGTGTAAATAACTGGCAGAACCTCGACTGGAAAAGATAGCAAAAAGGCAAACCTGCCGAGGCAAGGAAATAGTGAAGAGCAATAATCGGTTATGTCCTGAAGGGACACGGCACTCAAAAGCAGGATGTGTCTATATGTGTGCATATATGTTTGTATGTGTAGGTTATTTTAAAGCCGAAACATTTTTCGATTGAAAGAATAACTTTAACTTTTTGTAAATGAATATTGAATTAATATCTTTTTGGAGATGACAATGATTTTCAGACACATATCCTACTATTTAACTCATAGCTGGTGGGGAAGTAATGAATTGATATCTTTTCTTAGGATATTTGCCTAGAGGTGAATGTAATGAATTCTACTGGAATTTGAACTCGGATCTCTGTTTTCTATTTTCGAATCGTTATCAATAAAATCGCTTGATCATCCAAGCTTAAAGCGCCCGGTATACCTAAGATATTTATATATATAGGTATTGACGTGGTTAGGCGTTGCCTAACTTTGGTGATCGAACGAGAACCGATGTTTTGACGTAAGCCTCGAAATTGTAAAAAAACAAAAGTAAATAAAAAATAATGTATAACGTGGCTTGAATTGATAATTACGTACTCGACAATTATTAAAGGATTTTGCCGATCCACTTAACCAGAGTAATGAACAAAGTCGGTTCAAATTCTGATATGTTTTCTCCTGGAAGACAAAAATGGGAAACGCGCACACACACACACACACATATGATAGCTAAAACACACACACACACATATATATATGATAACTAAGATACACAAACACACATATATATGATAGCTAAAATACACACACACATATATTTATGATAGCTAAAATACGCACGCACACACATATATATGATAGCTAAAATACACACACACACATATATATATGATAAATAAGATACACACACACATATCTATATGATAGCTAAAATACACACACACACACACACACACATATATATATATGACAGCTAAAATACACACACACACACACATATATATATATATGACAGCTAAAATACACACACACACACACATATATATATATATGACAGCTAAAATACACACACACACACACATATATATATATATATGATAGCTAAAATACGCACGCACACGCACACATATATATGATAGCTAAAATGCACACACACACACACACACACACACGCGCGCATATATATATATGACAGCTAAAATACACACACACACACACACACATATCTATATGATAGCTAAAATACACACACACACACACATATATATATATGACAGCTAAAATACACACACACACACACATATATATATATATGATAGCTAAAATACGCACGCACACACACACACATATATATGATAGCTAAAATGCACACACACACATATATATATATGATAACTAAGATACACAAACACACATATATATGATAGCTAAAATACACACACACATATATATATATGATAGCTAAAATACGCACGCACACACATATATATGATAGCTAAACCTTTATCAGAGTTTAGTCATTTGATTTTTTCAACATGACCAGCTAGGCCGAGGAGCAGTAGAAAACTTTAGTGGGAAAACTAAGGTAAAACTATTTCAGTGCCTCCGGTTACTGAGTAGAAAATTATATATATATATATATATATATATATAACGTAGAATACTTGGTATATAAGTCAGGTCAATTCCGATAGAGACGAACTCAGAAGAACTCAATATTAAATTTATTTTTTTAATAGTAATATAATATATCTATGTATATTATATAGATATATATATCTATATATATATTAGTCATCCACATACAAGCCTCTTTTGCTGTATCACAGCTCAGCACTGTAGGTAGACACATCCACTTGCTTCTGGCCGGTATCGAAACTCGACCGATTTGGTGTTAGTCGGAGTCGCTATTCCCGAAGCAATACTCACAGGTTAGTTTGAGGGAAATTGAGACAGAGGAAAGCAGCGCGTAATATACTAGACAGGCTTGAGCAAGTGGTTGGGGGAGCATGGTTTGGATGGGGTAACAGAAGAAGGCGTGCTAAGAGCCACCAGGGATAGGGAGACGTGGAGAGCCATGATCACCTACGTCCTGAAAGGACAGGGCACATAGAAGAAGACGATATATGCCGAATGCTTATAAGAAATTATAATGTGGGTATAAAGTGGGGGATCAATTCTATATTATAATTACTATATAAACTGATCCCTCATTTTGTGGCCATGCTAGTTTCTATACATTTATATTCTAGATTCACATTTAAAAAGGGTTCAAATAGTTAGAACACGTACTATTTTCGGCCTTTGTACCATATCTAAGCTACGCTCAGAAAATCACCTTTCGTGTTCCTTTGGTAAGAAATAAGTTCCAAGCAGATTCTTCGTAAGAACTGTTTCTTTATTAAATGAACTCCCAAGAGGATGCTTCCCTAACTGATATAATATTAACATCTTAAAGTCTAGTTTTGAAGGTTATCTATCCTACATGTTCTCATAATAAGCTCTTTCTCTTTCTTTACAATAATCGCACTTCTCTACCAATAATCGTAATTCTTTTACTTGTGTGAACCTTAGTCATTTTACGAGGTGAGCAAAAATTTAAAAATAGGTAAACTTAGAAACCGTAATTAGTGTCAAGCTTAGAGCTTATCTCTCTCATTGGGTATGACATCAGCTTATGATTTTGAGTTTCATGGGGTATATATTGTTGTGGTTTCGTCCTAAGATTAAGCTTAGTAAATATCATTGCTCTTTACCATAGTTGTCAAGCAGACATTACTCTTATGTAGTGAGTTTAGGTCATTTACCACACTTGGTGAAACGTAATAAATAAATAAATAAACATAATAATAAGATTAATGCAAAATCTTTGTTTAAATTCTCGTCGAATGACTCATTGCAGATATGTGCTTCTAATTGTAAATGCACAGATGCTTTGGTGTAATTTCTGTATATAAGTGATTAAGTTTGATCATGCAGGAAATCGCAAATGATCCGATACCATTGTTAATTCATAATCAAATTTAATTAATGATTCAGATAAACTGATTACTTCTTAATTTAAATTGGCATTCAAATATTCTCAACGCAGCAGGTAAGCGAAGAAACTGTGTGTTGCCAAACAAACATTGACGTTCCTACCTGACAAAATAATTTAACATATAATCGTAATTGCTGGTTATTCGTTTCTGAGAAAATCTGTTATGTTACATGTACAGAAATATTGTGAAATAAGTACAAAAAACGTAATAGTATCGAGTAGGTGTATTACCAGGAAGAGAAATATTTGCAAAAGAGGTCGTTAGTAGAATACAGAACAAGGGTTTAGTGGAACGTATTGTCGTGAGACGTAAGAGTCTGGCCAATAGAACACTTCTGGTTCAATACCGGAAATACCCGACTGACTTCCGAGGTCCTTCTCGAGGTATCATCACTACTACTTTATGTAGTGCTTAGAACAGTCCATTACTGTAGAAAAAAGGTGGAGATCGCCCCAATAAAATCCATCTACGAATCTAAATCTATCTAAACTTATTTATAAATGGAACTTTTTCTGTGTGTGTCTGTGTGTTACCTATAGACTCCGAAACGTCTAAACCGATTTTCTTGAAAATTTACACAGTTGTACTATAAGCGTCTGCGAGTGTTCTTAGCTAGGTTTTGTGTCGAGGTACACCCGATAAATATCGATAATCGAAAAAATCGGGTTATAGAAGGAGTGGTCCGATTTGAAACAAATTTCATACACTCATAGACAAAGACATAAGAAACGATATTCAGAAGTTTCAAGGTTGCAGTTCTTACAATGGCGCAGAAAATTGATAATATATATATATATATATATATATATATATATATATATATATAAGGCAAGATATTTGTGTGTGTGTGTCTGTTTATCTGCCTGTATGTCTGTATTTTTTCAGCCCTTTTATTTTTGTTTTTGCTTCGGGTTTGGCTCTAAGTAGGTATAATTGTAGTTCTTAGTCTCAGCCATGATACCATTTACTCAGAGGACTTATTTAGCCTTCAAAATTCAGTTTACGACAAAAAAAACTTATTTGATATTGATACCAGGAAATCAAAATTTGACTTACATCCATTCATTTTTTTTCAGTCTACGGTTTCGCTTTAACTGGAAACAACTATTGCTTTTTAGTCTTTCGTGCCAACGTCCAAAGAGTCTGAGCTCCATGACCATGGATTAGTTTTAAAGCTTTCATTACACCCGAGCAACGCCGGGCTATACTGCTAGTCCTTCCTAAATTATTCCTTCTGCATACACTTATATAGATGCATTTGTGTTCCTTCAGCGTCCACACTGCCAAGCTGTGGTTTTTACTGTAATTAAAATTAGCTGCTTACGTCCCGATTTCTAGGAGAAAGAGCGCCATATGGTATGACGAGATGCTTGAAGAAGGCCATGTCGCCCAAACTTTCGTTCACGGCAACCTCAGCTCAACGATCTCACGGCTTCTGAGTAGTTCTGTCTAACCTATTTTTCTTAACAAGGCTTGGGCTAACTGATACTAGGATTGTCAGCCACTTCCAAAAGATTGCCGTACGCTCGGATCATTTTCCTCAAAAAGTCCTTTTTATGTACCTTCTGAGTTGGATACGTTTGATTCGAGATATTTATCAGCTAACTATTTTTACTTACAGATAAATCTTCGTGGTTGAAATAGGCGCTCATATTCATTGTTTTTGATGATGATGATTATGATGCAAATTCTGTGATAAATATCTAGAATCAATTGACATTAAGAAGACATGGCCCAGTGGATATGGACGTTGGTTAGTTCCTATGACTTGACCCAAAATTTGGGAGTTCAATACCAGGCTACAGCAGTGGTGAACAAGTAACTTACAGAGTTAGAGGGAGATAACTCATGGCTTCCAAAATAAGCACTACTACGCAAGGGATGAGAATGATATACCCCAGTGATTATAATAAATATTTCGTTTCGAAATTTCAAGAGAAGGCCGGTGCATACAATGGCCAAAACGTCGTACAAATGGCAACAAAGATGAGGACAATACACCGAATAATATAAATATAAACAAATAGAATGATCTATTGTTAAACATCGTACGAATGGAAACGAAGATGAGGACAATATTCCGAATACTGTAAATATTGTAAATACTACCTCATCTCAGAAATATAGACAAATAGAATGATCTATTATTAAACGTCGTACAAATGACAACAAAGATAAGGACAATACACCGAATAATGTAAATACCGTAAATACTGCCTCATTTCAGAAATATAGACAAACTGACCATCTTGTATCATGCTGTACGGTGTTCGCCCCCTACTGAATATAAAACTTGGCATAATAGAGTGGGCATCGGAAAATATACAGATTTTACGGCAAGGAAACAGCAAGGAATTGGTATGCACATCACCCAGATCCGGTTAAAGAGGTTGGACCTGTAACAATTTGATGAGACTTTACAATACACACAGACAGAACAATCAAAACTGATCGTCCAGATATTGCGATCAAAGGCCACAAGTACAGAATGTTTTGACATTGCAGTTCCTGCAGATTGTAATGTATCTTTGAAGATCTTCAAAAGAATTATCAAAATGCAAGAATCGTGAAGTGGAAATCTGAAATATGTGGCAAAAGAAGACATCAATAATTTCAGTTGTATTTGTAGTCTTCTGATTGATAAAAAGCTTTCTGATAGACTCGTTGAAGCCGGTGCCTTAAAAAAATGTACTCACAAGTACAACTCACACATTACGAAGGCCTTTATCTATGTAAAATGTGTATTTCCTTAGGCTGATTTAAAAAAAACAAAATACCCAGTGGAAAATGTATTGAAGTCATTTCTGACTTTAGGTTTCTGTTTGAGACCCAGAAAGAAAGGTGTATACAATCATTGTTCACAATCAAAGAAAATACTACTACTAGTACTACTAATTCAAGTGCTGATGTTCAAGACTAAAATGAGCTTTTCTTGAAAAACTGATCAAATCTAATACCATACAACATTTGACTTTGTATATATGCTCACATTTTTATATCAGCTTACCACGGTAAACTGCTTCTCTACCTTATCGATCTCTGTCGATTGATTAAATGACTGATTCGTTTTCAAAGGTTTATCAACCTTTGTGGGTTAATTAAAGCAAAAAAAATATTTTTTAAAGTTTAAGAATGTTTTTGAAGATAAATAGAAGAATAATGTGTGGATTCAGGCCTTTCATAAGGGAATTTGTAAATATAACGAACCCAACTGAGAATGGAACTCATCTCCCCAATAAACAACTACAAGCTATTAACTATTACACCAACCGGACATTTAAGCTTTCATTACCTGGTATTCCCAAGCGGTCACCCATCTCAGTAAAGAACAGGCTCAACGTTGCTTAACTTTGCTGATCTTACGAGAATCGATCTTTCAATTTTATATGGCCGTAAGCCGACCTCTATCCAGATCATAGATTTCATAAACACGCGCACTGCAGTTAATTCTACACTCTATAATATTTTATATGGTAGCTTCCCACATGTTTCGCGTGGGTGATCATGTCTCGAAAGAGACCTGACTGACTGGGCAGAAGATTATCCCGCAGTAGGTTGCCATTGCTTTCTGTAGTAAACTGGTTGCCAACCAGGGCTATATAACCCAATCTATCCTATTTTTTAACCTTTAACTGGAGGGAAGAGACGGATTAATACCTTTCCCAAGGGTATTTGCGCGTAAGTGATTGCAGAAAATTCAACTGGAATTTGAATTCGGTCCCCAGATTTCTCGTTCCAAGTCGATACCCACTGCACCAAAAAGCACATTAATTGTTTATTTATCTGTTTACCTTAAGCATATTGTATTACATGGAACGTATTACATATTGTATTACATGGAACTTTAGCGAGAAGAGGCAAGTCTCTCCTGTTGTGGAATATGTCGTTTGATATTGAATAGAAATGTTTAAAAGATAACTAGCCAAAATAGATGATTGCAAGGAATTCAACTGGAATTCGAACTCGGTTCCCTGATTTCTCGTTCCAAGCCGATATCCATTGCACCACAACGCACATCTAAAAAAAATATCCTTCCAAGAATGTCCTTCACCTAGGCTATTTGCCTAACACGGCTACAGAATCCATTATGCCCAGCTGTTAAACCCATAGCTGAAGAAAAAGATAAATTCATAACTTGTCGAAGTCTATTTACGCAAAAATACATACGGCGAAATCGATCGGAATTCGAATACGATTCTTCTATTTCTCGATCTGAGACGCTATCCATTCTGACACGCTACTCATTATCTTAGCCATTCCGAGACGCTGCCAATTACCTCACCTGTGCATCCAATGTATGCCTGGATTCGTGCAGCGGCTAGCGAGCTCGTTTGTCAGTGTAATGCGTTCAGTTCTGACAAATGCCATTCTGTCGTAGCTTATGGACTATTCTCCTGCTTGAGATAGTAATAAAATTTACATTGGTGCAAGTAGCGTTATATACCAGATATAGACGTACACGTCTAGTTATGCATATGATGGATTTTTTTTCCGAGACCGGCCCGCCAGTATGCCGTGATCCAGAAAAATTCCATAGATATATTTAAATTGTCTTGATTTCTCATATCAGTTATCTATATTACTAACCTGCAACTCTTTTCTCTCATTATTGTTGATAGTGATGCATTATTGAGGTCGTTTTAGTTTCTTCGACCAATTGCAAATAATGAAGCATTTTTGATACTCGAAATGACATTATTGTTGGAGTTCGTTGAGAGGCAGATCCTTATTTGCTGTCCTGTTGTTGTTATGAGAAACTTTAGATTATTGTATTTCCATTCATGACACTTCAAGGGATTTAAAACGACAAGCTTTCCTACATCAGCAACATTAATAAGATAGAGAATGAACTAGCTAAAATAAATATTAGAAATGCTTCAAAGAAATCAAGATTGTTACTCCAGCAATTACTAAATAGCAAATGGACAATATGACGATAAGAAACATGCATTTTAAATTCCCCTGTCCCCTCGCCAAATAGAGATAAAGGATTCACCTATATCCAAGTTGGTTCCAAAGATATAAATGCAAATTGGAAATGGTTCTTTATTTCATTTAATGGTGCTTTTAAATTTTTGAATATTGTACTTGGCAGGGAAGAAGAAATAGGAAGGGAGCTCCAAAAGTGAGAAGTGAAAGAAAAGAAACTATCTAATTTAACAGTAAAACAATGAGTCTTAGTTGACAATCTCGTAGTACGCTTATGTTTATACTGTTGAGTTATCAAGGAGAAAAGATCGTTAGTGTTAAGAAGGCAAGAAACTGGAAATAAGATCCACAGGAGAGAAGTGCAAGAAACAAAACTATTAGAATAGAACTTAGGGTTACGACTATGTGTTTCAGTAGTAAAATGATAAGACCTAACAGCCAATTCAGAAATACGATTAAACTCACGCTGTAGATGTACCAAAGAAGAAATTTCATTAAGAACAGCCGATATGAAAATATTTATCGATAACAAAGAGGGAAGCTATATCATGGCAGTAAGCAAGTCAGGACTGATAACATCACAGATCTTTTTTGGATTTACCGCGAATCTCGAGATATATAGCCATGACAACGGACATGGTGTTTTCTTTAAAAACTTTTTAGAATGTAGCGATAATGATATGACAAATAAATTGGACATTAAATCATAAGTGAATGTCAATACTGGGCCTGATTGCTTGTTTAAATAGATGTGTATTTTCCGATAACCGGTAAAAATTTCGCTGTGTAACAGATGGTGCTGAGAAATTTTGCATTAACTAAATCCTGTAAACAGCTTTTAGAGCTGAATCCTATGACCGAACATTTTTTCACTGCACTTAAAATATTCTTTGAACCATATTTCAAATTAGAACATTGAAAATATATTGTCGCTCTATTTGGTCGATAATTGATTTCTTGGAGAAAATCGATAGCTCTGGATAAAGAGTAGACTTCAAGGCAAATATGGGACGCTTCAGGGGGTTTACTGCTAAATAACATCTAAAATTATTTTCAACTGAACATGTATTAGTATACTTGTAAAATACAAGATTGATAATTCATTGTTTTCTGTGCATTATTTCGATGTAACAATATTCTTAAATTTATTTTTTCTTAAATATAAATAACATTATTTTATTTCGTAGCAAAAAAGTAAAATTGACGTGTCGATTTCAAATTCCGGCCAAAATTTGTTAAGTTGATTTCACATAAATAACTTTGGAATTAAATAGCAAGGTAGGTTGATTTCTATAGCCTTCACTGCATTTAATCTAACGCAGAAATAAATGGCAAGCTACTATGGGAAAATCTTCTGCCAAGTCAGTTATTGATAGAAAAAGACAACCGCAAAAGTGTGTATCATGCATGATAATTAACTAACTGAACTTTGCGAATGGTTTTCGTTCCACTCTTCTCCGTGCAGCTAGTAGTTAATAACCGGGTAGGCTATGTTTTAGGTGGAAACCAATCTAGAAGACTGGAAACTTTGAAACCTGCGAGAAAATCTTCTGCCAAGTCAGTCATGAATTGAAAGAGACATGGTCACCCAAGCGTATATCAAGTATGGCACTGACGGTTGCCAGAGTTGAATGAAAAAACAGACTGGATCCTTGGCTGGCACCTAGACTATCGCAGAAAGAAATAGCAATCTACTGAAAGAAAATCTTCTGCCTAGTTAGTCATGAGTTAAAAGAGACATGATCGTCTAAGAATCTATGATGTATGGAACTCAACCGACAAGATTAGCGGCAACGTCTTATCGTTTTACAGCTGAAACGGCAGGATCTAACCGTCAATACTATGATTGATTCTGTTTTTTTAAACTCTTTTCGAGCCTTTTAATTTCTGGTCAACTTTGATCCTAAGTAATTAAAACACAATATCAATCGTTATCTTTTATATATTAATTTTTTATTCATTCTTTGTTCTCTCTCCTTAAAGGCGTTTTTCTTTGACTTATATTCTTTCACGCGCAGTAACCCCTTCCGTCTTAAATCCCTTGCATGATTTTGAAATGATTTTTAAAAAATGCTATTATGGTGTTGTAGCATTATATGTCACAGGAGAGTTCAGTGTTAATAGCAATACTAACCAATATTTGTTTTTGTTTTTTTTATATATCGGGTAAATAAAATCCTAAGGAAGTCATTTAAGTGTCCTACGTGTTAAACACTTGGGCGATCATCCCTTGAATAAGACATGACTAACCAGGAAAAAATTATCCCTCAGTAGGTTGCCATTACTTTCTGCGGTAGAACGAATGCCTACCCAATCTGTCATACTATTTAATTCATAGCTGGAGAGAAAAACGACGGATCAATAACTTTCTAAAAGGAATTTGCGCGGAAGTGAAGGCAACTGGAAATCGAACTCGGCTCTCAGATTTCTCGTTCCGAGTCGATATCCACTGCACATAAGAAAGACACATTCTATACATAAAAAAAGACAAGCCCTGAAAACAATAAGATTTTTATTGACTGATGAAAACACAGTTTTGTCAAAAGGTTGGACGGAAATTTAGAAACAATATAAAAAGTCAACTGGTAAAGCAGGAAAAAGAAAGACTGGTATTATTGGTAACGGATACACACACACACACACACACACACACACACACACAAAGTTCCATTGATAAATAAGTTTAGATATACAGTTTGTATCAATCTAGCTATGTAGCTACCTATCTGAGTTTGAAACTGTCCATATCCTTTGATCTAGTTAGCTAGCTAGCTAACTATCTGAACTCATCTATATCGAATTAAGCGAACAAATATCATTTACACCAAGCAAAATGCGTCGAATTGTCAATTAGTGGAGGTTAAGTTTAAGGCGGCCAGGGCTTTGAAAATGAAAGTGCTAAGTAGAAAAGTAAAAAGCGAACAAGAACAGTTGAAAGGATAAATACATATCAAATGACTTGAAGTTTCACACATAGGCATTACCACTCATCAGGGTAAAAGATAAATGTACTGCTTTCATTAACAGGCACCACACTTATTTATTATATATTTTAAACTAGTAATATAGAATTTAACAATCATTTATGCTAACCAAACATATTGTTTTATCTCTCTCTCTCTCTCTCTTTCTCTCTCTCTCTTTATCTCGCCATTTATCTCTCTCTCTCTATATATATATATGCATACGCGCGCGCACACACACACACACACACACACACACAAACACACACACATATGTAAACCTCGACTTGGTGTAATATGTAGCAAGCTTTTCTCACTTGAATCATTGCAATTGAGTCGTATTTTCTATCCTCACTTGCTTGTATATATTTTCGGCTTTGCGTTTGAAAAATCACTATATATATATATATATATAAATGATGTATTTGGACAGCAAACTCTCTTTTATTTTAGTTTCATTAAAATATTGAAATATTAATAATGATAAGAACACAATTTTTTTTTATAAATCTTACCCACACTACCTTGTTAGTCACCCTTTAGTCAAACTTATCTATACTGATGAGCTGTGATACAGCGAAACAGATCTGTCTGCGGATGACAATATATATATATATATATATATAGTGATTTTTCAAGCGCAAAGCCGCTATATATATATATATATATATATATATATATATATATATTACGGAAATCAACGAATTTTAACGAAACTTGGTTATAGGCAACCGACAATTTGAAATGAATTGCTTGAACATTATTTTTTATCGATACTCATATTTAAGTAAATATTCTGTTTTTAATGAAACAGTATTATATATTTATATCTACCGGCCTGATTATTTACGATAAATTTTTTATGACGAAAATGTGTGCCATTCGGCAGGATTCGAACCTGCAATCCCTATCTATATATCGAATCCTGACGAATGGCACACATTTTCGTCATAAAAAATTTATCGTAAATAATCAGGCCGGTAGATATAAATATATAATACTGTTTCATTAAAAATAGAATCTACTTAAATATGAGTATCGATAAAAAATAATGTTCAAACAATTCATTTCCTTGATTCACACTCCACCCACATCTATTGAACAGGTGAAGAGGCTCATCCCTTGTTTCCTGTTTAGGATGCGGTTTCCGGTTTTCTCTTTTCTAATCTTATTACTTTTTTTTCAATTGGAATAGATAGACTAAACCATCGCCCGGTTCACACTCCACCCACATCTATTGAACAAGTGAAGAGGCTCATCCCTTATTTCCTGTTTAGGATGCGGTTTCCGGTTTTCTCTTTTCTCATCTTCTTACTCTTATGTAGCCCCCTGCACATCAGTGGCGTTACCGCCTTGCTTGGGGTTATATGATTAAATAAAATGTATATTCAAATGTGAAAATATATATATATATATATATAGAGAGAGAGAGAGTGAAAGAGAAAGATACATTTCGTCTTTTATGACTTCATCTGACGAAAGTGATTTTTATTTTGATCCGACTGTTTTAAAGACATACTGTTTTGTGTGACTAGTGAGGATATAATTTATGTAGCTGTAGTTATTTTCTACAAAGATTTCTAAATATTATCACAAGTTGATGCCTCGATTGGTGATTATTCTCCCATTATTTTCTTGATTTATAATTAATAATTAAGTCAAACATTAAATAATGCCGATCTCTTTAAAACACATTAGCGACAATAATTAGAACAATTTGCCTTGATTAATTTTTTTTTCGGGAATTTTGCGTAAAATAAACGTTTAGAAAGTCAATCCTAATAATCTTTGTTTTCAAATGTGAGCTTCAGTTAAAACAATTTCAGCATAGGAGACATATATTTCACTAAGACGCTTTTTGGCGCCTTGTTCATCGTAGCTTAACAGATCCGCTATCTACCAATCTCCTCTCTACCTACCAATTAGGTATTCCTGCTTTCAATCTAACGCATGAGATGTCGTGTAACATTTGGATAATTTAATATATGGACAAAGAAACACTTCCGATGTGCTGTGAAATAACATACCAAGGAGTATATTTAGCAAGTTTGATTTAATCTTAACACAAGCCATAAAAGTGGGTGCCTCCTTGAGAACTGAATTCATTAAACACCCGAATTACTTGGGAGATATTTCTTTATACTATGTGTTTTTTAAAAGGAAATACTGATAGTGTTCGTTTCCTTTGTCATATGATCTTTTCTTTGTGAGTTAAAAATCGGTTGAGAATTTGGTTCCTAGAAAGAAAGATAACCCAAACAAAAAACATTTCAGTGATGAAGTAGGATGTATTGAAGTAAAATCTAGCAATTTCATGAATATCATTTCAAGTAATGTCAGTTTACTAGATAAAGAGAAAAAGAAATGTAATATGTGTTAATTTTCATACATTTACACCAAAAGTTGAAAATTCAGAGTTGGAGATGAAAATTGTCCTAGGGATTCAGAATTCCTAATTTTGTATAAATACATTAAATTTCAAACTCTCTCTCTCCCCCCCCCCTCTCTCTATATGTATATATATATATATATATATATATATATATATATGAATTTTTTTTAACATCATTATTTTTTTAATTGATACTCGTATTTAAGTCTGTTTTTTAAAACATATATTAACGAAGATTGACGAAACTGGTTATAAAGAACCAACAATTTGAAATGAGTTATTATAATTGTTATTGTTTGATTATAAACAGAATCTCTGCATAAATACGATTATCGATCAAAAATAATGTTAAAAAATCATTTCATATATATATATATATATATATAGATATTTGTCTACAATGAAATCTTTCGTAGTCTCGTGGTAAGACAAGTCTGGTCTAAAGACGCCATCTCCCCGGTGCAGTTTCGATTCCTACCCGAAGATAGATATTTTTTTAAAGATTATGGCCAGTGTAAATTGTAATGTATTGTTTAAGTGTGTATATATATATATATATATATATATATACACACACTTAAACAATACATTACAATTGTATATATATATATATATATATATATTTATATATACTTTCCACTTCCACGTGTATTCATTAAAAATAATAATGTAGTACCCGGTTCACACTCCACCCACGTCTATTGAACAGGTTAAGAGGCTCATCCCTTGTTCCCTGTTTAGGATGTGGTTTCCGGCTTTCTCTTTCCCAATCTTCTCACTTTGGGTTTCTTTTTTTATTTAATTGGAGTAGATAGATCTATCTATCGCCCGGTTCACACTCCACCCACATCTATTGAACAGGTTAAGAGGCTCATCCCTTGTTCCCTGTTTAGGATGTGGTTTCCGGCTTTCTCTTTTACAATCTTTTCACTATTACGTAGCTCCCTGCACATCAGTGGCGTTACCGCCTTGCTCGGGGTGATACGATTAAAAAAAAAAAAAAGTAGTTAGGTTCGTCTAGTTCCTTGGTCTTTTGAACAGGAATAACGTTTTTTCATTGTTTTTCACTCTCAATACTGTCATTACTTGGGGTCGGGTCAATTGAAACAATATGTAAATCAAATGTGTTGCTTAGTTGATGCTATATTTTAACCAGCACCCCAACTCCAGATTTTCGTATTTTTAAAATTGTTCAGTCCTCTCGTCAGGAGGTTTCAGTAATATACTGAGAACTTTATTTAAATCGGATGTATAGTATAATGAATTATGTTCTCACAAAGTACACAAACATTAAAGTTTGTATAAGATTAAGTCAGTTAAGGGCGATACGTGACACACGCTTGGGCGATCAAGTCTCGAAAGTGACGTGACTGACTGGGCATAAAATTATCCTGTGGCAGACTGGTTGCCAGCCATGGCTACAGAACCCAATCTATCTTGTTGTTTAACCAATAACTAGAAGAAAGAGACAGATTTATACCTTTCCCAAGGGTATCTGCACGTAAGTGAATACAAGGAATTCCACTGAAATTCGAACTCGGCTCCCCGAGTGGTCGTTCCGATCAGATATCCACTGCACCACCAGGCACATCCTGTTTAAGCTCATCTTAACTTAAAAAGGATAGCGTAGATATTTACATGGTCGAAGTTCTGGTTCTGTTTTGAGCAGCGAAGTTAAGCAACGTCAGATCAGATCAAAATTTAGCTTGGGGAAAATTACGAACGGCATTTCAACAGAGAAACTGCTCGCTTAACAAAGTTAATAACATTTCATTATCACCGATCCCATCCTGGAATCTCTCCAGTGATGATGAAAGGTTCCGCTCTCAATGAACATTTATTATTTGAACGTGTATTTGTTCTCAAATTAACTCAGGATCTCAAGGGACTCATAAACATGATACATGTCTAAAGATGCTAGAAAAAATAGCTCATTTGATCGCTTCAGAAAGACATTTTGCCATACTTTATATTTACAAGTGTCAGATTAAACCCGGAATTAAATATTGCCGCCATATCTGTGTTGGGTCAAATCGATTCCCATATCCCGCTTTGATAAAATTTTGAATAATTTACGCGTTTATGCAGGGAAATACTTATCTATTCTGTAACATTTTATTTCCATATACGCAACGTCGCAAAATTTTGATATTCTAATGCTTTTCCTATTACAAATATTCAGATGAGTTCCATTCTTTAATTCTACCACTCAATACCTTTACAGCTAGGACACGCCTCAATGCTACTTCGACGTCGTTAAAACATCCTCGTTTCCCCGCTGTTCCAAAAGTAAGAAAAGAGACCAGCACAGAGAGGTTCTTCACAAGGTCTGCTACATTTTGGAACAGACTCTGTTGTGGGCAGTCCCCACTGAAAGCGTAGTCAGTTAAGTGCCATACGTGATACACGCTTGGGCGATCATGTCTCGAAAGAGACATGACTGACTGGGCAGAAGATTATCCCGCAGTAGGTTGCCATTGCTTTCTGCGGTAGATTGGTTGCCGACCAAGGCTATTGAACTCAATCTGTCCTGTTATTTGACTCCTAGTTAGAGATGGGGGAGATATGTATTATATTATTAAGTAGTAATTATTGGGGGATCTGTTTATTACTTCATAATAATAGAAAACCGATCCCCCACTTTATGCCCAGTACAAGCCTTAATCATGTTTTCAGCTATTATATTCAGTCAGTTAAGTGCCATACGTGATACACGCTTGGGCGATCATGTCTCGAAAGAGACATGACTGACTGGGCAGAAGATTATACCGCAGTAGGTTGCCATTGCTTTCTGCGGTAGATTGGTTGCCGACCAAGGCTATAGAACCCAATCGGTCCTGTTATTTAACCCATAACTGGAAGGAATAGACGGATTAATACTTTTCCAAAGGGTATTTGAAATAAGTGAATGCGAGGAATTCCTTGCATCCCTTGTCCCCTGTTTCCTTGCATCCCTTGTTCCCTGTTTAGGATGTGGTTTCAGGCTTTCTTTTCAATTTTTTCACTCTTATGTAGCCCCCTGCACACCAGTGGCGTTACTGCCTTGCTCGGGGGTGATATGATTTTTTAAAAAATACTTACGCACAACTACCCTTGGTAATAGTATTAATCCGTCTCTTCTTCCAGATATAGGTTAAATGGCAGGACAGATTGTGTTCTATAGCCTTGGCTGGCAACCAGTCTACTGCAGAAATCAAGGAGAACCTACTGCGTGATAATCTTCTGTCCAGTCAGTCATGCGTTTTTCGAGACATGATCGCTCAAAGTGTGTATCGCGTATGACACTTAACTGACTGACTGAATATAATAGTTGAAAACATTATTAAGGCTTCTAATGGGCTGAAAGTGGGGGATCAATTTCATATTGTTATGAAGTGCTATACAGATCCTCTACTAATTACTACTTAATATACATCTCTCCCTCCCTCTAGCTATGAGTCAAATAACAGGACAGATTGGGTTCTATAGCCTTGGTTGGCAACCTGTTTACCACAGAAAGCAATGGGAACCTACTGCGGGATAATCTTCTGCCCAGTCAGTCATGTCTCTTTCGAGACATGATCGCTCAAAGCGTGTATCACGTATGGCACTTAAATGATTAACTGAAATCTATTTTGTCATGCTAGTAAAATCAAAGAGTAAAAATATTTTCTGACATCGAATTCGTCCAATTTTTTTTTATAGCCCGACTGAAATTAAATAAATCCACGGCACACAAAGTGAGTTTCAATCCCGATAAAGTGAGTTAGCTACAATATAATATAATATAATAAGTATATAATATAATAAAGATGTCTTCGGGGAATTTTGCCCGAGCGTAAGTGCCCGTAATGCTTCTCCAAAAAAAATCGGCCTTGTGCCGCAACCCAACTTTATGCGGAGGCTCGGGAAAATACCAAGTTATTTTGAAATGTCATTCCATTAAGATTTTACTAAGCTTTACTAACTCTTATCATATCGACTCATACCGTCATTATTTTTTAAAAAATCGCTCAAATGTTTGCGTCCACAAACCAACTTGGGCATTGAACAGAAGTTCATCCCTTGTTCCCTGTTTACGATGTAGTTTCGGCTTTCTCTTTTCCAATCTTCTCACTCCTTTCCTTTTTTTTCTCTTTTCCTTTCAGTTGGAGTAGATAGACTAAACTACCGCCCGGTTCCCACTCCACCCCCGTTTATTGAACAGATGAAGAGTCTCATCTCTTGTTCCCTGTTTACGATGTAGTTTCCGACTTTCACTTTTCCAATCTTTTCACTCCCTTTCCCTTTTTTCTTTTTCTCTCAATTGGAGTAGATAGACTAAACTATCGCCCGGTTCACAGTCCACCCACATCTATTGAACAGGTGAAGAGGCTCATCCCTTTTTCCCTGTTTATGATGTGGTTCCCGGCTTTCTCTTTTTCCAATCTTCTCACTCCCTTTCCTTTTTTTTTCTTTTTCTCTCAGTTGGAGTAGATAGACTAAACTATCGCCCGGTTCACACTCCACCCACGTCTATTGAACAGACGAAAAGGCTCATCCCTTGTTCCTGTTTAGGATGTGGTCTCCGATTTTCTCTTTTCCAATCTTTACACTCTTACGTAGCCCCTTGCACATCAGTGGCGTTATCGCCTTGCTCGTGTGATATGATTAAAAAAAAATCTCTACTTTACTATATCTCTTCTGGGTAACTGGAACCCACAAAATTCAACACACCATATTCTCGATACTTTTAAATATATAAAAACAAAATGTTTTTAAGAGTCCCGCACGCGTTTCCTATTATACATGGTACACTTTTTAAAAAATATGTGAGCTATTTTTCTTTTCTTGCTTTTATGGAATGCTGAGATATTCAAAAATGGAAAATGAAATAAATATCTGGTATTTTCTCCTTCGAATAACACCTTTAAAATTTCTGAGCTATGATTTATGTATTTTTTTCTTTTTCAATAACTGTATCGTTATTATTAAGTCGAGAAATGCTTCAATACTTGGGATTTTTTTTTTATTCTCTATTTATGGAATCGGTTTAAAATCTGGGAGTTTCTTTGGTATATTGTATACCACACCTATGTTTCGAATTTAATGAACCAAATGTAATTACAGACAAAAGGGAAGCTGTTTTAATTTTTGGAAAATCAAAGAATTACAGACAAAAGGGAAGCTGTTTTAATTTTTGGAAAATCAAAGATTTATTACAAAATGTTCGTACATTATGAAGATATATTCAAATGTTTACCTGCTCCTACACTTATGCCTACACATCTCTCTCTCTATCTATCTATCTATCTATCTATCTATCTATCTATCTATCTATCTATCTACTTGTATCGTCTTGGGAAATGTCTTTGCTTCTATCTATCTATCTATCTATCTATCTATCTATCTATCTACTTGTATCGTCTTGGGAAATGTCTTTGCTTCTATCTATCTATCTATCTATCTATCTATCTATCTATCTATCTATCTACTTGTATCGTCTTGGGAAATGTCTTTGTTCTATCTATCTATCTATCTATCTATCTATCTATCTATCTATCTATCTATCTACATGTATCGTCTTGCGAAATGTCTTTGCTTCTATCTATCTATCTATCTATCTATCTACTTGTGTCGTCTTGGGAAATGTCTTTTCTTCTATCTATCTATCTATCTATCTATCTATCTATCTATCTATCTATCTATCTATCTACTTGTATCGTCTTGGGAAATGTCTTTGCTTCTATCTATCTATCTATCTATCTATCTATCTATCTACTTGTATCGTCTTGGGAAATGTCTTTGTTCTCTATCTATCTATCTATCTATCTATCTATCTATCTATCTATCTATTTATCTATCTACTTGTATCGTCTTGGGAAATGTCTTTGCTTCTATCTATCTATCTATCTATCTATCTATCTATCTATCTATCTATCTACATGTATCGTCTTGCGAAATGTCTTTGCTTCTATCTATCTATCTATCTATCTATCTACTTGTGTCGTCTTGGGAAATGTCTTTTCTTCTATCTATCTATCTATCTATCTATCTATCTATCTATCTATCTATCTATCTATCTATCTATCTATCTACTTGTATCGTCTTGGGAAATGTCTTTGCTTCTATCTATCTATCTATCTATCTATCTATCTATCTATCTATCTATCTACTTGTATCGTCTTGGGAAATGTCTTTGCTTCTATCTATCTATCTATCTATCTATCTATCTATCTATCTATCTATCTATCTATCTATCTATCTATCTATCTACTTGTATCGTCTTGGAAAATGTCTTTCTTCTATCTATCTATCTATCTATCTATCTATCTATCTATCTATCTATCTATCCTCACCGATAGCGAGATTCTGTTGTATTACATCGAGCACTGTTTATTAACACCAGCACAATATATGCGATATAAATATATAATAAATACATATTATCCTACACCTATAGCACGAGTCGGAGTTTAATGCACTACGTAGTCTTCAGGTTTTTATTATGAAATTTCATAATAATTACCCGATGATTGCATAGTGCATGAAATATTTTAAGCTGCATATTTTCGAATTAGATATTTGTGAAAATAAAATATAATGGTCACCTACTGGAAAATATTTTAAATATTTTTTTTTTAATAAATATATATATATTTCCTCACCGTAGTTTCATGTGCAACGCAATATTCAGGTACTGCGGTCATTCAGCACCTGAAAAGTACGTTGTTCATGAAATTGCGAGTCATTCTACCCGTGAGGACAACATATATATTTATTTACATATACATCAAGTTTGGATCCCGGTTGGAAGCAAGTGGATGTCTAACCACACTGATGAGTTGTGATATAGCGAAATGTGCTTGCATGTGAATGACATATATATATATATATATATATATATATATATATATATATATATATACTGTTAAATATAATAGACAATGAATGATTAATCCTGAGCCGTTCTAAATATCGCATTTTGGCTAAATATCGCATTTTGGCTAAATATCGTATTTTGGCTAAATATCGTATTTTTCGGGTGAAAATAAAGACAAAAATTTTCCAACATTTAGAACGGTTCATGATTAAACATAATACACATTCATTGTCTCTTATATTTAACAGTATATCTTTAGAAAATTATCTACTGCCTCGATACACTATATATATATATATATATATATATATATATATATAAATTAAATAGGATTTATTCAAAGATGTTGTATGTACATTTCGCATCACCTTAGCAACGAAAAAAAAGGATTTTTTTTCGTTGCTGAGGTGATGCGTTATTCCCTGTGGGGATTTTCATGTCGAAATGGTCATTCAACATCTTTGAATAAATCCTATTTAATTTATATTTGCTCTGTAATATTTTATTACATGGAGCTATCATTTTTTAATATTAAATTAAAATTTTAATATTAATTAGGATCGGGTTTTTGGAATTTACCTTCCTGCTTTTTCCGCTTGGATTAAAGTATTTGAATAAATATATATATATATATATATATATATATATATATATATATATATAGTATGCTGAAAACGATTATCAAACCCAGAGAAGATTTTGATTTGAAGATAGCATTGACGTGTAAGAAAATCACTATTTCCATCTTTCATGGTAATTGTTCGGATTGTTTCTTCGCTATGGTACCTAGAATGGCGTCAAGATCTCATTAAATTGTTATGTTCGCGAGATCTAATCGTAAATTCTATGTTGATAGTTTCTTTCTCGCACTTCTTTCTTGTGGAACTCAATTCCGGCTCGAAGCCTTCCAGCCAGCTTTAATCTGCAAAAATTTAAATGAAATGTCAATCGCTAACTTCTGTCCTTCTGATTACACTTTTCTTTTCTAGCTAATTATTAATATTTCGCCTTCTAATCCTTGGACACAAACCCTGTAACCTCTTATATTAGTGGCTTTACTGACATCGTGGCCTGATACTAATTATATATATAACTCCAAAAGGAATAGGCTTATTCCGTAAAATCCCAAAGGAGATCCTATTAATATTAATTGTATAAAAAAAATATATATATACATATATATTAAAACTGATTCAGCCAGAGATCTCGATATAAATAAGATAATTTTTTTACAGAACCAATATTTATATTTTTAAAAATAAAAATATTCAGAAATGTGATCGAATGGTCATTTCTTCGCGAGGAACCCGATTCATTGGTGATCCTTTGACCAAATCGAATATTCGAAAATTAGTTTAAATTTGTATGTTCGTAAGGAATGGGAAAAGCGTAGCTAAATGAAAAAGAAAAGAAGAGGAGGAGGAAATAAAAAAGGAGAAAGAAGAAAAGAAGAGGAGGAGGAAATAAAAAAGGAGAAAGAAGAAAAGAGAGAAAAAGGGGAAAGAGGAAAATATAAATGTTATTTTGGATTCACAGACAAGGGAAGACGTCGGAAGGAAAGAAGAGATACACCACCGTCTTCTTCTTCTATGTGCTTTGTCCCGTCAGGACATAGGCGATCATGGCTTTCCACGTCTCCCTATCCCTGGTGGCTCTTAGCACGCCTTCTCCTGTTACACCATGCAATCCTCGTTCCATCATCCACCTGATTAGGTCCTTCAAATATGTTATCCGTTGCTTTCCCCTGTATCTTGCCTGTTAGTAACAGGTTCTCCAAGCCCTCCTTTCTTATTGCATGTCGCAGGAACTTCAGCTGTCTCTTCCTGGTGCTAAGTATTAATTTTCTTTTTGTTTCCAGCATTTCTAAGATCTCATCATTTCTCACATGCTCGATCCATGATATTCGCAGCATCCTTCTGTAGAACTACATTTCAGTTGCTTAAGTTTTTTCTTCATCTTTGATGATATTGTCCAGCATTCACTGCCATATTGAAGAACTGACAACACCTCATTCTCTTTTCAGAATAATTTAATTTTTCTTGTTCTCAAGTTTATAAATATATTAATGTTTAATTTAAAATTTAAAATTTTTGTAATGTAAAATATTTAATAGTGTTATAATTCGTCTCTCTGTCACGTGCTATTGCAAACTGTGCATTGGCAGGAATTATCCAAATGAAACAGAAGGTCTCTTTGAGAAAAGACGTTTAGTGGATATGTGATGCTCCACCACCATCAGCGAACTATAAAATAACACAGTGTTAGAGTGTGTGTGGGTGTCCTGAATCCGGAAGAAGGCTTGTGAAGAGGAGTGAAAATGCGTGTCAAAAGCCCCCCCCCCACTCAAAAAAAGGAAGGCAGGATGAAAGAAAGGAAAGAAAGGGGAAGAAGAAAGAGGTAGGAATAAAATATCCAGGGGAATACGTAGGTCAAGAGGGGGTAGAGAGAAATAGATAAATACGTTAAAAAATCGAAGAAAAGATGGCGATCTGACAGATCTTGTAACAGAATGCGTTCTTGTTCGAGTCTCTGAAACATTGAGATGTTCTTTTCGTGTGCAGTACAAGGAACTTTTAACATTCGTCGGTAGCACCATATTTCTTCGTCTTTGAGTGTCCGTTTTTGTTTTGGCATTTAGGGTTAATTACTCGGAGCCATAGAGTAAAAATGACCACACGTACGTTTGTAAAGAGTCAATCTTTCAGATATAGCAAAACAAAAGTGATCTATATCGGACTTTGCAATAGCACTAGCTTTGACAATAGACACTGTTAAAAGACATTAAGTTATATCCATTATCTATATTTAATATACAAGCACCTATTTCTCTCTCTCTCTCTCTCTCTCTCTCTTTCTCTCTCTCACTATATATATATATATATAAACGTGATTTTAATTATACTCGTCTCGAAAACTTTCGAACGAAGGAAAAAATGGTTTTAAAAAAAGAAAGTGCTTAGGACATGAAAGCCTGTCAAAAGTGTATTGACAGAAATCAGCACGAAGCCCAAAGAAAAAACCTGACACGAGTAAACATCTAACAGAAAGTGCTCAATACAAAGGTAGAGCGAATTTAATAGCACCTAATGACCCAGACGAACCTACCTAGGTTTCTCCTAAACGGATCGTCAGGGAAAGCTGGCTAAAGAGGAAAAGAAAAAAACGATATAGAAGAAGTTAATTAAGACAACCCACGTGATCAGGAAATCAAAGAAACTACATAATCAAGGGAATGGGGGTGTTAACAAATTTATTACTTTTAATATTTAATTTTTAACTTACAGGGGGAGGAGTAAAAGACAAAGACAAAAACGTACTATACCACGATAGGTAGGCCTAATCTAATAGCCGGGGCTTTCTATGCCTACATTGATTCAGGATGTCAGTCTTAGAATTCAGTAAGTTTGTCGGTTGAATATATATATATATATATATATATATAACCAATACATCTCTAAACAGTAATAATGAGTGTAATGAGTTTGGCACATCAAACAGTAAGCACTTGAGGACAAATTGCCTGCCAGGTGATAACTATATTACATCTTAAATCAAATTAAATACACCTGTGTGATAGAATATAGTAAAAGAACAAAGTAAGGAGCGTATCTTAGTCTAACATGTTTCACTTTTATTAAAGCTTCATCAGAGATTGAGTGAACAATGAAATGTGTGTGTATATATATGCTGATTTTAATTCGATCGGGCCCCATCCATCTTTCGCTAAACCGTCTTTACATTTTACTCATCTGGAACAAATTACGTGTATTTAATAAACACGCACTAATACATCTGGAATAGTTACATGCAGTTTTCCATAGATTTAATGCGTTTGTGTCTAGATTAAAACACGTAATTCTTTTCTTTTTACTCAGTAAAGTTCATCCAATACAATTCCCATGATCCAGTTACGCTTGAGGCACCTGGCGGTGGTGTTATGATTATCAAGCTTGTCTCGCTTGAATAATTACAATTGAGTAGTGAGTTCGATCCTCACTGCGTGTCCCTTACTTTTGGCCCTGTGTCACGTCTAAGCTACTCTTAGAAAATCACCTTCCTCCAGGTTTGGTGGTAGGGCACAAGGCTAACAACCGTACCCCATAAAAAACAGTTTGTAACGGAAACAGCAAAAACGCTGCCCTACACACAATTGACGGGAAAGGAAACGTTTTAGTCACGATTGAGTGTCACTGAATGTGGTGTGGGATATTAACTTACTGGGAAGTGATGAGACTCAATAGACTAAACTATCGCCCGGTTCACACTCCACCCAACATCTATTGAACAGGTGAAGAGACTCATCCCTTGTTCCCTGTTTAGTATGTGGTTTCTGGCTTTCTCTTTTCCAATCTTTTCACTCTTACGTAGCCCCCTGCACATCAGTGGCGTTACCGCCTTGCTCGAGGTGATATGATTAAAAAAAACTAGATATGACAGAAAAAAGATTGATTGACAGTAAACCTAAGAAGTTTAAGATTTTTGTATCTTCCCGGGAATCTGAACCACAAAACAGCGGTTTTGGGGAAAAAGTTTTCGAAGTGGAATTTACTTCTTTCCAATTAGGAACATGTAAGGAATTGAGTGCGGTTCAAACTGGCAGACGTAGCAATCCGGGTCTTGAATGATAATGTCTGAACTGATCGCACTAAAAAATGGATCTCGCCTGGAAATTTGCCTGGAAGTAATGAGAGAGTAACGACAGGTTTGCGCCGTTGCTGCTACGAAAAAGTCCCTTTAAGGCAGTTTCCATGGGCCAAAATGGTCATCAATTGCGTCAACTGGCACAGTAAAAATCTAATTCATACGATCATGTTTCTTTTTACTAATTTTCCCTCTCATACAGGGTGATAATTTCACTAAGTCGCAAGCGGCTATTGGTAGTAAAAGAAAATAGATATTCTCAAAATTTACTTACCTTAACCAATCTGTTATCTTTCATACGATCACCACAAATGAAGACCTCTTGTGACCAAGCTGATGTGACTCCAATTTGTCGTAGCCTCACGTAACGAACCTCCCCATCATTCCAGAATTAGAGAGGCTTCAGTGTACAAAGGACCCATCTTCATGCACAATTCTGTGTCTGTCCTTCTACTTGATACTAACTTTATTTCAAGGGGGAGGCTGAGGCGATTGGAGAACAGTAACTGACCTCGAATAACTGATAAGTTTTTTGTGGGGAGAGGATGGGTAAAAATGTTAAAAATAAAATTAACATAATCATTTGTTCTCTATTTAGGGCATATCATAGTTTACCATTAAATAGTTTGAATATACACTGACAATGAAAGATATAAATGATTGAAACACCAGTTCAACCAGGGCCGTAGCTGATGCTAAAAAAACACTGGACACAGAGAAAATTGCCCGGATTTATTAGTTGACAATGTGATGACGTCATAAGTGTTATCCGTTTCCAGAAACTATGATTTTTGCGGATTTTTTCGGCTATTCCAATGGAAATTAGGCACAGAACGTGAACGAAAGCAGGAAATCGGGTTCGGACTTTTTGAGTATAACCAGTCTTTTCTCCCAAAATTAATAAACAAACAAACATACTTTTACTGCGTTCATTCGGATGTTTTCTTCGTTTTCTTTCTTTTTTCTTTCTTTCTTTCTTTGTGAATTGTTTAGTTTGATTTCTGACGAAGACATTTTTTCTTGCCCCGGATTTTCACTATGATTGCACGGATCGGCCCGGTGTGCCCGGTAGTCAGATACGGCCATGAGTTCAATGTGACTAAATCGTAAGAGCCAGACTGTTGTAACAGTGGGAATAAGTTCAAATAAAACAGATTTTGTTATAGAGGGAACCTAAATTCTTGTTCAGAAGAATGGAGAGGAGAGTAAACCTGACGATAGGAAAACCTATCTACTATTAAATTATTTATAACATTTTATATGCCATTGTGTCTACGGCTATATCGTGTTGAATACACCGGTTTTCGTCCAATCGCCGAAGTTAGGCAGCATCGAGCATGGTCAGTATTTAGATGGGTGACCGTTTGGGAATACCAGGTGCTGTAAACCTAAGGACCAAGAATGGTCCACCGGTCCTCCAGGTTTGGGGTTAGGGGCAGGGCTAACAACCCTGCCCCATAAAAATAGTTTGTTACGAAAACAGTAACAAAAAGTTACTGCCCTACACACCATTGGGTGATATATTTTTTTTTTCTCAGTTTTCTTTTCTCCGACTTTCAAAGAAGAATATTGAACATAATATGCAGCCCTTGGTCTTTATGTTTCTAGAAGACAAGGGATAAATGTTTGGTTTCTAGAAACCAAGGGCTGCATATTATGTAACCAAACATTTATCCCTTGTCTTCTAGAAATATAAAGACCAAGGGCTGCATATTATGTTCATATATAGATATATGTCATTGTGCTAGATTGAGGTAGAGTTATTTTTTTATCATTTCAAAGCTGTAAAGCAACTAAGGTTATAGAATGTAGAATAATCTGAGAAAAGCTTTATTAAAGAGATAAGGTTATAAAAGAAAAAAAAATTAGGGAGACAGAATTCGACGATTGACATTTCATTTATATTTTTCATGACTGAAGTTGACTGGAAACTAAGAAACCGGAAGAGAGTTCTCCAAGCGCTTATACCCAGCAGCTTCAACTGTAAAATGATGTGACCTAACTGCCAATCTAGTCATCCCTTTTTTCATGTGTCATGTCCCTTTCCCTTGTCGCTCTCAACACTTTTCTCGTGGTATCTCTCCCAAATCCCCGCTCCGCAATCAACCTGCTCAAGACTATCAGGCACGTCTCGCATTACTTTCCCCTGTATCTCTTTCTTTCTAGCCGTCTCGTGAGTATTAGATTCTTCAAGCCCTCTTTCCTCATCACATGTACCAGAAAATTCAGCTGTCTTTTCCTGATGTTACGTCTTAGCCACCTTTCCGTTTCTGTCATCTCCAAAATTACATCGTTGCTCACATATTCGGTCCATAATATCCTCAACATCCTTCTGTAGAACCACATTTTTGTTGCTTCGAGTCTCTCCCTCATCTTTGAAGAGATCTTCCGGCATTCGCTGCCATATAGATATCTTATAATAGTCCAGTACTCTTTTCAAATCTAGTCGTACGCTTAAATTCGTAAAGTCGAGATATCAAAGAGGAATGCTCTATTGCCATAAAAATATTTATAGAAAAGGTGTAGGGGAGTTAAATAATTTCCAGTTACTGCATTTACATAGCAGTTCTAAATGTATTCCTTCATGGAAGTGTTGGTATTTTTTCGAGCATTCATGATCTCTGCAAGCAGAAGTGGAAAAACGTCTTTAATGGGTTATGTAGCAGGACTAATCTTAGGCCTTTCCGTTCCATAATCTACAATTAAGATTTTTTTTATGTTCTTGTAAAATCTTCGCTTGTATTATATCAGTTTGAACTTTTTTTTCGTATGGTCTCTACGCTCTTCAATGACAAAGTTGTTACCTTTTCTTATTCAAGAATGTAAATGCTGCAACAGGAAAAATTTTTTTTCTCAAGTTTTATTTTCTTGTGATTTATATTCGCATTTATAGTTCAGATATGCATAAGCACTTAAACTGCTATGCGCTACTGATTGAAGCGGCGTTGAATTCCTTGAGGGATGGAAAAAGAAATTCTTTAAATGCACAATAATATTATTTCTTATCTCTCTTTCTGTCTCTCCCCACTCTCATTCTGTCTATCTGCGTTGAACCCGCTATTTCTGCAAGAAGGACGAGAGAATTTCTCGTCTTACTCCAATTTTGTCGAGATGCGCATGCTTCTCTAAGCACAGTTGTTGGTAGACGAGATTGATAAACACAAAACTGGATAACTCTTACATATCTTATATTGAAAACAAAATGTTTAAAACAACTGATAAACCAGAAATCTACACAAGGTATGTGTTGTGGATCCCGGAAATGGGAACCGCACAAAATAATGAAACAACGAACAGAATTTGAGATAGAAAAATAAATATATTAAACGTGAAGAATACAAACTTGAACGAGGGTTAGTAATCCAGGAATACAGTTTGGTACGAAGTATATATATGTTGTGGATTCCGAGAATGGGAACCGCATAAAATAAATGAACAACCAACCAGAATTTGAGATAGAAAAATAAGTATATTAACGTAAAGAATACAAACTTGAACGAGGGTTAGTGATCCAGGAAATACGAGTTTAGTAAGAAGGATATGTGCAATTCTCTGAAGTGAAGCCGTAGTATAATTAGTATGTCCACATCAGAAGCCGAGGGGTGCTGTGTAACAATATTCCGGCTGAGTGGAGATCAGAGCTATTATAAACTACTGACGCTGTGGCTCTCGGATCCGAATCAATATTTATTTTGTAAAAAATTACAGAATTGTGGCACAAGGCCGAACAAGGGGAAGGACGAAAGGCTGGTCTTCAGTTAACTATCCTATACCTAACTAAACACTATCACGACTCATTCACTCATTACAATTTGCTCAATCACCAAAAGGACCCATCTGTCATCACCCAAACCTTCATACACCATAATACCACATATTTACGAGGGCACCTAAAAACGGGGGAAAATCCATGACAATAAAATTGTGTTTATATGCAATATAATACATAATTTAAAAGATTTAATGAAAAATGAAATGATGGGAGGGGGATGAACCCACTCTCGGATCCGAATCAGTCTGTATCTGTCGTAGCAAGACTATATGTATACTCTAGACGAGTCTATTATCCTGTAAAAAGGGGAGACTCCACAACAGTATGTTGATGACATTTTTGTTTTGATAAAAAATAAGGACGAAATTATAAATTTAAAATGAACTTTTGGAAAAACTCAATGCTAAGATTTATGTAATAACAAAATCCGCTTCCTTATTGTTAATGAAGAAAAACATCAACATATTTTAATGTAACCCGATATACAATAATTTTAAGCAGGACGAATTCGATATACGAAGAATTATTAAACACCATATTTCTGCCGTAATTCTTAAAAAACATGTAAAATTCATAATATATTACCGGAAATAGATGACCACACACATTGTTGTCACTAATCAAAATAACCCCCGTAAATCTAATCTGGTCCTGGGTATGAGGTAAACTGCATCTGGTAGCAAGGCCTCTGATTAGAAGATTGTGAGGAGCAGGGAACAACCTCTTAATTGCTGTTGTTCCTAGGTCCACCCTGACCCGGATTGGTAACACCTGTTAGGGTCCCAGCTATTGGCAAACAGTTAAATCTCAAGGGGGGGGGGTCAAAACACTATGAAAGAATAAAGACTTTTATAGAAACATAGACATCAAAATAGACTTTTACAGAAAAATATACATTTATAAAGAAAAAAAATTACCAACAACACATTTTTGTTATATAACAATAAGACATCTTCAGTTTTCTAAAATAAATAAATAAAATGTTCATCAAAATCTGACAAAATCAACCTTCTCACTTTAAAAAAACAAACAAACTTAAAACCTCACTTTTGGGGGCATGAAATAACCCACAGAGGTTGATATATCGTGAAACAAATCTCAAACTCAAATCTAATCTAGTGATGACCAAGATAGTGTATCAACTTCAATGCCCAGCACAAGACTGTGTTTCTTGCCACAAATCAATTACTTATATTAGACCTACTACTACTTATTGTTTAAACGCCTTACGTGTCACTTATCAAGCCAAAGTATCATAAAAAAACATTAATTTATCCGTAATTTTTAAAAACCCTTAAAGAAAATTTTGATCGAAAACAAGAATTTTATATAAATCACAATATCAGAAAGCTCTCACTATTCTAGATGGCCTATATATCAAACATTTCTCTCCTATCATCAACCTCGTGTTATTTAATAGTAGAAATGGAGAATTAAAGAATGGAAGGATGATTTTGTGAATTCCAGTCGCAAACAGTGTGAGAGAGCTTGGAATGAATGCCCCTTTTCTAAAAACAGCAGAAAAATTATTACGTAATAGAAAAAATGAAGAAAAATAACAACACCACAGAAAAACACCCTTTAAAATATCTATAGAGATGAACTAAAGCGCTTGGGACAATAAAAAGTATGGATAATTTTTATATTACTTAACTGCTACAAAACGAAAGAATGTTAGGACGCTGGAAGACAAAAGTTGTTGCCCAAATACACGAATATATATATATATATAGAGAGAGAGAGAGACAGACAGACAGACAGACGGACGGAGACAAATGAAGAGGGAGACTATTTTCAAAATTCTAGCTGTTCAAAAATTAGCAGGGGGTAGACAAAAAGTTATAAGTACTCCTTAAATAACACATTCGTTCTTAAAAATGATTGCAATTTCTGAAGGTACTTGAACAAAATAAAAACAAAATATAAATTTCAGACACTTTATCATGAATTTCAAGCACAATACTTAACAGCTTCTTTAAGAATGGTCAACAAACAATAAAAAATCAAAAGACTAAACTTTTGATTCGTTTTAATCAAACTTGGATGTATATATGCATATATATACACGCACAGACACAAACATATATATATATATATATATATATATATATATATTCGCAGGGTACCATGGGTAAATTGTCGTCATTTTATATTTTTAGTTCTGCGCATGACGGAATTCACTGAGACGTCCAATGTTCTTGTTGGCATTTAAATGAAAACAGTAAAAGTACGCATCTACGCTGATCAGTACTATTGCCCGGTTACATGAAATGCACACACACACACACACACACACACACACACACACAGTATTCTTCCTTGCACACTGTTAATTTCAAACTTCGATCCCGTGACCCTAATAGTACCAAGATATGACGAAAGAGCGAATTGGAGTAGATAGATCTATCTATCGCTTGGTTCATACTCCACCCACATCGATTGAACAGGTTAAGAGGCTCATCCCTTGTTTCCTGTTTAGGATGCGGTTTTCGGCTTTCTCTTTTCCAATCTTCTCACTTTTCTTTTTTTCAATTGGAGTAGATAGATCTATCTATCACTCGGTTCACACTCCACCCACATCTATTGAACAGGTTAAGAGGCTCATCCCTTGTTCCCTGTTTAGGATGTGGTTTCCGGCTTTCTCTTTTCCAATCTTTTCACTATTACGTAGCCCCCTGCACATCAGTGGCGTTACCGCCTTGCTCGGGGTGATACGATTAAAAAAAATTACCCTCATATATATATATATATATATATATATATATATATATATATATATATATATATTATAAAAGTGACATAAATATTACACATGATTTCAAATACAGCATAAATATTACTGACTTTAGCGACTGTAAGCAAATTAACTCCTTTTCGTATATTTGCTTCTCTGTGAGCTACAATCTCCAACGTCAATTACAATCTAGTATCTCCTTGACTTCCACCCTTTCCCCGACAACCCCTGTATATTGTTCTTCTCCCTTTCTGCTCTACTCTTACGCAGCTCTCCTCACACCAGTGTTTTCTTACTTCTCTTACCCCTTCTAGGACACCCCCTGTTAGCTGTTCCTCTTTTCCTTCACTGCATCAGTGGCAGTAATGACTTACTTGGGGTGAAACGATTATAAAAACAGAATACCTTTATAATGAGTTGAATATATGGATCGGAATCCAACAAGATAAATAGAATAAGTAAAGAACAAGTAGTAAAAAGTGTCTTTAATCTAACAGGTTTCACTTTAACAAGCTTCTACAGAAATATTTTTTTAAAGACGAATGTTTTGAAAATCGTTTTTAAAAATCTAAGACACAGTATGTTGATTGAGCTATGATTTCATTGGTCAGATACCTGACACGTATGATAAATCAATGGATGAATATTAAATGTACAAGAAAAACTTCTGTCTGTCTAAGTATGTAATAAAAACACTAGATGTTTAATATGAACCTAAGTATATGTAAGCGAAAAGATTGCATGTCAAGCGTATTTAAACTATAGACAAATTAAGTGTGTGTATATGTCGGTAGCGTTGGTATGATTAAGTGACAGCAACAAAAAACATTTCCGTTCAAAATATGTAGCAAGTATTGTATACACGTGTCAAATAATGGAAAGGTTTTCTTTTCTTTTTTTTTTTAGTAAACTGAGAAGATAATATATGTGTATGAGTGAAATGATGTGTGAATGTGTGCGTTTATGAGTCGGTAAATTTAATATGTGAAATAAGGTATACCTTTATAAATATAAAGTGACTAGCAGTATAACCCGGCGTTGTAATTGTGTAATGAAGGCTTTAAAACTAATTCATAGTCCTGAAGCTCAGACTCTTTGGACGTTGGCACGAAAGGCTAAAAAGAAATAGTTGTTTCCAGTTAAAGGGAAACCGTAGACTGAGAAAAAATGAATGGATGTAAGTCAAATTTTGATTTCCTGGTATCGATATCAAATAAGTTTTTTTCGTCGTAAACTGAACTTTGAAGGCTAAATAAGTCCTCTGTGTAAATAGTATCATGGCTGAAACTAAGAACTACAATTATAGCTACTTAAAGCTAAACCCGAAGCAGAAACTAAAATAAAAATGCTGAAAAAATACAGACATACAGGCAGATAAACAGACACACACACACAAACATCTATACCTTATATATATATATATATATATATATATATATATATATATATATATATATTATAGATTTTCTGCACTATTGTAAGAACTGCAACCTTGAAACTTCTGAATATCGTTTCTTACGTCTTTGTCTATGAGTGTATCAAATTTGATTAAAATCAGACCAATCCTTCTATAACTCGATTTTTTCGATTATTGATTTTCGATATTTATCGGGGGTGTCTCGACACAAAAACTAGCTAAGAACACTCGCAGACGCTTATAGCACAACTGTGCAAATTTTCAAGAAAATCGGTTCAGCCGTTTTGGAGTCTATAGATAACGGATACACACAGACACACACACAGACAAAGTTCCATTTATTATATGAGTTAAGATTCAATTACGCGCTTTCCGACGTGCATCGAAGTGCACAACAATGAATAAAATCGCCTACCGCATTGTCAGTAAGAATAATTTGCGCGTCCTTAAAATGTACTGCGCACACGGAATCTATCGCGGAATGTTTGCGAGAGAATTATGGGCAGGTGTTCTTGGTTGTGGTGCAGACGCCACTTGTTTTGTTTGGCTTCGAGTGCAGACAAGTTTGGAAGTAGATATGTATGTTGTTCCCCTCGGAAAAAAGCTCACTAAACAAACTTTAAGAAAATGGATTTTTTTCTTTGATTCGTCTTGCTATACACATATGAATATCTCTGTACTTTACTTATCTCTCTCTGTAGCTATTGTAGTCATTATTATTCCCTCTCTTTATACATACACACACAAACACACACATATATATATATATATATATATATATATATATATATATATATATAAATCGGTATATATATATATATATAGTCATCCGCTGACAGATCTGTTTCGCTGTATCACAGCTTATCAGTACGGTTAGACAGCCGATTGCTTTTTACCCAGGATTGAAACACGACCGAAATGGCGTTACTTGGCGATTCTACCTCTGAGCTATGAGCTACGGGCTCTCGGCAGAAGTTTTAGCGTGTATATTATCATTATACACGCCCAATAGCTGAGAGTGTTCTAATTCATTGCGGAATGAACGATGCGTAGATGCTAGAGTAGCTACTGTATTTCAAAATCTACCCTTCATCCAGAGTTCTCAATCGGGGTGCGAGAGCGTAAATAGACTATATATATATATATATATATATATATAGTCCCAGTTACTGGCGTATGGTCACATAACAAAAGTGACCATACGCCAGTAACTGAGAGTGTTCTAATTTATTGCTGAACGAACGATGCGTAGATGCTAGAGTAGCTACTGTTTTTTCAATAGGTTCATATATCAATAAACATAAATATTATACTACGTCTAAAGCACGACTCAGAGTTTTATGTAGTCATCAGGTGGATAATATGAACTGACTGGTTTTTTATTTTAATTTCTTTTTTGCTACTAGCGTTAGTTAAGGTCGTAATAAATTCTAAATCTTGGCTGTCAATTTTCTTAATTTATTAAATCTATAATTTGATATGGTTTATAGAGAAACCTAAAAATGAAACTAACATCGTGAAAGTTTTTACAAGTATGAATATTAAATATTTTGGGGCCATATTAACATATGTTGTAAGAGGGTAACTTTTGTTTATTTAAATTATTTTAGTTTAGTTTCATAACTAAGCCATTTAAAAATATGGAAAAGTATATATATATATATATATATATGGAAAAGTATATATATATATATATATATTGTATCAAAATTATAGAACTCGGAGGTTTCTTTACCTGCTCTTCATGCATTTACATTTATAAAGAGTGCTCGATACGACGTAGGGCATTGTATTGTAATGGTTGTTACAATGGTTTATAAATTCAAAGTATCACTACACAAAATTTTTTTTCAATTTTCATTTCAACTTATCACCCGATGAGAAGCGCACAAAGCAGCTTCGAAACGCGAAAAATTTTGTGTAGTGATACTTTGAATTTATAAACCATTGTAACAACCAGTACAATATATATATATAAACAAACCTTTAGTATCACATCATGGTAAAAACAAATTTTAAGATATGGACCAGGATTTAATGTTTACCTATTAAAATGGAATCAAATAAATGTCATTTAAGGCGCCTTTCGATGAACACTTCGTCAGAAGTCAGACGACGGTATTGAAATACTAAGAAAAAAATAGTTTTAAAAAAATAGGATCTTAAAATTGGAGAGAAAAAAAAACAGAGGGGGAAAATCATTATTCTCTTCCAGATTGATCAAATGACTCCACAAACAATTCTAATTTGTGTTTGAGCATGGTCTGTCTACATCGAGTTAGATGCCGTGTGTTCAGAACAGCTTCTAAGATAATCAGACAGTTCTTTGTTCCGCAAAACAGGAAAGAACTCTTCTGAATAATTGTCTCTCAGACCACTGTATTCCAGAGTTGTTTCAATTTGCATAATATATACGCAAAATACATCGTTCTGCAGACACAGAATGTCGTGTGTCATTTAATTTTTCTAGTCTGTTCGCCAATATACACTCAGTCCGTACCTTTGACAAATAAAATCTTAAGGATACTAGAAGAATTGAAGAAAAAACATAAAACATATTTCCCCTCGGACATATTCTATGGAACATGCATTAAAATAATTGCAACCCAGATATACAATATATATATATATAAAAGATTTTAGATTATTACAATAGGTAATAGATATTTCACCGCGTTTTGATGTTATTATCGCTCGTCAGATATATAGGCGTTTCTGAGTGTGGGTATGTATGTATGTATGTGTGTGTGTGTCTGTGATATAGAGAAATTAAGAAAGGAAGATAAGATAATAGTGATGTAGAGACGTAATTCATTCTGTTGAATGACAGAGAGAGTCTGGAAATTCACAATTTAGGGACGAACTAAGTTATATATTTCTGTCAGAAAAACGGTGAAAAATCTTAATAAACACAAATATCTAAACACACACACACACACACACACACACACACACATATATATATATATATATATATATATATAGGTGTGAGTTTGTGACTCTGGCTTTCTCGCTCTTGCGATTGTCAAACAAACTGATTAATTTTTTAAAAATTGTCTATGTAGGGCTTTGGAGGTGTATTTTTGTGGAAGTGGGAGAAAAATTAGGAGGAGGAAACTTTGTCATCGTGACAAACACAGACATATACACAATTGTACACCCATTGACGTACGCAGAGACACGTACACGCGCGTCCGCCCAACGGGGCTCACACAAATATATCTATATGCGAACCGTATGGGGCTTGGCATATATATGATTATGTGTGCCGTTGGGGACATACATACGCATTTGATTGGTATATATATCTATGTGTGTGCGTATGTGTGAGTGTGTGCAGTGATATATATACATATATATATATAGAGAGAGAGAGAGAGAGAGATAGAGAGAGGCAGAAAGAGAGAGTGAGAAAGATGAATATTCTTATTTCCATTCAGTTTCGAGTATCTGTGTTCTGATCTTTGACCATTGAAATACTGACACTTGGAAATGTCTTTTCAGCACCCTTTCAGATGTATACAAGTGTGATTAACCTTACATTAAAAATAGCTTCTACGTGTGTTATTCAGTTCTTATATAAGAATGTAATTTGTAATTTACTTTCAGTGTGAGCAGAGCGAGTCACTGATGCTATGTAAGAAATCATATACGTCGTCACTTCCTTTCCTTGGCAGAAAGTAAATACAAAAAAATTGTCAACACAAATGAACGACCAAATGAAATGTCCTTTTATGTTTTGGTCAATCCGACCAAATGGGCTCCTAACAAGCAGTTAAACTACATGTGCTTCTGCTTTTTCACTTCTTGTCCGTTTTTGATTTTGTTTCTAAATCACACATGAAACTGCTTCTATAAAGAAGGCGTAAAGATAGAAATGCAGATATAAAAGAAGAGTGTATTGTTTACGGTCATATCACGTTGAATACACCAGTTCTTGCTCGATTCACCGAAGTTAAGCAACGTTGAGCCTGGTCAGTGCTTAGATGGGTGACCGCTTGGGAATACCAGGTGCTGTAAACGTTTATTGATGGACGTGCGTTGTGGTGCAGTGGATGTCGGCTCGGAAGGGGAAAATTGGTGAGCCGAGTTCTAATTCCAGTCAGACACTTTGCATTCACTTACGCACTGGTAGCCTTGGGAAAGGTATTAATCCGTCCCTCCAGTTATGGGTTAAATAACTGAGGTCTGTTGTTCATGCGATATGTGGCAGACGTCTGCACCGATTGTTTGTTATCAGCAGTTCCAACAAGTGTGGATGGTGCTACACAAACCTTCACCACTTTAAGCAATTCTTTGTGTGGTAGTCTGTGTTAGACGCTCATACGTCGAAATCGACGGGAGAGTCCATTTTATATATATATATAAATCCAAGTTAATAAAGAACGAAGAAAGTGTTAAAAACATTAATTTAAAACAGTGCTCATTATAGAAATAGAGCTATGATTATTTATTATAATTTAGAACATGTACAAATTATAATTTACTACAAAAATGTACATTTTCTTTCGACATCGAAAAAACAATGTCTCATCAGGTAGTTAGTATTGATGGTAATAAACTTTTTTTTTAAAGAGTTTTTTTTTCAAGATTAATGTTTATGACCATCATTATTGACTAACTGATGAGACTGTTTTTTCGATGTCGAAACAAAATGTACATTTTTGTCGTAAATTATAATTTGTACATGTTCCAAACTATAACTTTTAATATAAATATATATTTATATACACACACACTGGATAAATAAGTTCGTTGCCTGACATTGATTTATCAATCAATGTGATCAGTGTGCAATTATTATTGTAAGAGCATTAACAAGGATAGGAACTGTGTTAAAAGTATAGTTTTTTGATATAAATACATATTCATCACAAGACTCAGGACCGATAGATAAATTTCAACATACATAACACATGCCAGCACACGCAAAAACACACCTATATATATATATATATTCTAAACATATGTTGTTAAATATAACAGACAATAAATATATGTGATGTTTAATTATGAGCCGTTCTAAACATCGTATTTTGCCTTTAATTTCGGGTAAAAATAAAGACAAAAAGTGTCCAACATTTGGATATTTTGTTATTATGCTGGTTCTAATCTTTCAGCTCACATGAGCCATCTTCAGAGAGGCTACAGGGACGTTAACATAAAGACATCCATCATCAAAGATGATTTTATCTTTTGTTGACATAAAACATTACGATGCAATATAATAAAAAATCCAAATGTTGGACAATTTTTGTCTTTATTTTCACCAGAAATTAAAGCCAAAATACGATGTTTAGAACGGCTCATGATTAAACATAATAGGCATTCATTGCCTGTTTTATTTAACAAAATATGTTTCTGCTGCCTCGATACACTATATATATATATATATATATATATATATATATATATATGAGTTGTGTGTGTGTATGTGTGTACATATATATATATTTTTTTCTAAACATATTGTTAGATATAACAGACAATGAATTATATTTAAGCATGAGGTGTTCTAAACATCGTATTTTGGCTTTAACTTAGGTGAAAGTAAAGACAAAAATTGTCCAGCATTTGGATATTTTTTTATTATGCTGGTTCTAAGTTTTCGGCTCACATGAGCCATCTTCAGGGACGTTAACATAAAGACATCCATCATCAAAGATGATTTTATCTTTTGTTGACATAAAACATTGCTATGCAACGATAAGTGTCAGAATTTATTTTATACAGTGTGCAATGGGTAAATTGTCGCAATTTGATATTTTTTTACTTTCACGCATGTACACTGTTTGTTTCAGAGTTTGTTGATTGCATTGTATAGTAGGGTCAGTTGAGTACCGTCTGTGAGAAAAAGAGCACTATGTCGCAATTCAAACTGCCAGAAATTTGTTAACGGCATATTGTACTGCTTAGCATTCGTGAGCAGAAGTTTTAATACGAATATTGCAGAGTGTTTTTGTGTCAATTTGAGGACATTGACGAGGATTAGGAAAAAAATGGATAAGTCTAAATGATCACGGATAAGTGATTACGGAGGTGTTTAGAGCGATTACGAGCGATGTCGATGTTACGCCTCCATTTATCTTCTCATAGGGCCTCAAGCTAAGCGCAGAGGCCTACAGCAATTGCCGTGAGAACCTACTGCTGTCTTGGGTCAAGAGGCTGGCTGCTGAAAGACTCTGTCTGGCAACAGGACCCTGCACCATGCTACAGAAGCAGGAGAACGCAGTCTTGGCAATCAGACAGTTTGTGAGACCACATCACCAACTTGCATCTTACATATTCACTCCGGCGACGACGGAGAGAGAGAGAGAGAGAGAGAGAGAGAGAGAGAGAGAGACGCGAGCAGCTGGAACGACGACGGGAGACCGGGCCGACTCGAGGATCGTCCCCGGCGACGTGAAAGGAGGGACGGCGACTTCTGATAAGCCCCCTTAACCCATCCTCTAGCGCCTGCTTCCGGCGAGTCACCCCAGAGACCGACCGCTGCCTCCTTTATTAGTATTTCAATATTTGTTTGTGTAATTTTGGAAAATGTATCTGTTAAAATGTGATGTCAGTAGTATTTCCATTTTTGCGTAATTTTGATCCGTTGGATTTGGTCGAGAACACCTAAGTGGATAGCAGGAGCACTCGACCAGATATGGCAGCAGTATTCAATGCACGGGAAAAAGCTTAATTTGGAGTTAAGTTACCATGATATCTGTGGTTGAGTGGTAAAACACGCCAGACCTAGCAGTGGCATCACCCGGTATATGTGAATATGCAGCTTCGAATTCCGACGGAAGATAGATATATTCCCAAAAAGTTATCTCGAAAATCTAGGCTGGTGGAGAATTAAAATGTACTGGTTAATTATAGAAAATACTAGTATTCATTTAAAGATAATGTTCAAAACTAATAAATTTAAATAAATATGTCAGTTAAAACGAATTTCGTAACTTTCCCTATAAATTCGTTATCTACATATATAATGCCTTCATTCAAGTTCGAATGTCTGCATGAATATTTACGCATCTTTACTTTCTTTTAATTTACACGAATTTACCGAAAATTTTAATTTTCGAAATTTTTACTCCGACGCTAATTATCGACCATTTCTGCAAATATGTATGTATCTCTGTATTCATATGGCATCATTTTGCGTCAGAATTATTATTCAATTTTTATTTCTGTTGTTATCGTCGTTAATATTTTCCGTCACAGTGCACTCTACATTCACTGCCAAATTAATCTGAAGAAGATATATATATACAAACAAACTCACGTGTGTATGTGTGAGTGTGTACGTTTGTCTTTAGGATGTTTATTAGTATCCGAAACTTAGAAGAAGATGATGAGAAAATGTCGAAAAGCTATAAACATGTTTCGACGAATGTCTGTTGGTATTGACTTTTTCAGATAAAAATGCAAGACAAAAAACCCTGTGTAAGGAAAATGCTTTAGAAGAGTTGACTATTAGAAGAGTCATGAATGAAATTATCTTTTCACATCTGACGACCAGAAACCGGAAAGTATTTTTTCATGATCATGTGACCTCAAGCAAGGCATTTTACTGCCACTGTTTTGCAGGGGGTTACATAGGAGGAATGTTATGAGAAAGAGTGACAGGTTACAGGGGGGTGTCAGGAAGAGAGTATGAGAAGGAAGAGAATACTGCTGTGAGTGGGGTGAACGGAGAAAGGAGCATGAGAGAGAGGATGAAAGTTAGTGAGACAGGAGATGACTATTGACTCTACATTTGAATTTTTGAATTCTGAAGATTGTAGCTGTCGGGAAAGCAAGTAAGCGGAAGGGAATTCCACAAGCGGGAAGTGCGAGAAAAGAAGTTGATGGAGTAGAATTTGCGTTTATAGTTTATCGGTTTCACAGTAAAAGGGTGGGTTCTAGGTGCTAATCTTGTGGCTCGAAGAATTTCATATATAGTGGGTACCAGTGAGCTATTTGTTTGTTGCATAATGTGTGTGTGTGTGTGTGTGTGTGTGTATGTGTGTGTTAGTCATTAGTGTATGCTATATGTTATATTTTAAATTTCCCTGGATTTTACCGGAAAGGTTCTCTCCTCCCACCCTTTCTCTCTCCATTTCACTTCAATCAGTTTAGTGTCAAATTTCATAGTTGTATTATATATATCGTGTTGAATGCACCGGTTCCCGTCCGATCACCGAAGTTAATCAACATCGAGCCTGATCAGTACTTAATGGGTGACCATTTGGATATACCAGGTACTGTAAACGAAAGGGCCAAGAATGGTCTACCGGTCCTCCAGGTTTGGGGGTTGGGTGCAGGGCTAACCACCCTGTCCCGTAAAAAAACGGTTTGTTACAGAAACAGCAACAAAAAGTTGTTACCCTATGCACCATTGGGTGTGATGGATAAATGATGATTATATATATATATATATATATATATATATATATATATATTGAGAACCCGAGATGTATGGTTTTTTTTTTTAATTTGGGTAGACAATTATATTTCGTTTACCAACCTGAATATTCGAGAAATATAATAAAAAAAAGAAAAAAATACGCGTACCCCAACTGGATTCGCACTTACGTTCCCATTTGAAAAAGAAATCATCGTTTATTTCGATGTGCTTTGACCGATCGGTTAGGAAAAGCACCCTAATCAGGTGAAGTTCTATTTTCCTTTAAAACTTGCATAACTGTCGAAGTAATAATCATGTGTCGGATCAATAAATAATATCCTTCGGTTCTTCAGATACCGGAAGTTTACACAAAGAAATTCATTCACCGAGAAAAGAAAAGAGAGACTGCGAAAAGTATTCAAGACCCGATCATTAAAAATAAATTCTTTTTAATATGAATGAGATTAATATTAATAGGATCTGTTTCGGGATTTTACCTAAATGTCATTTTCGTTATATATATATATATATATATATATATATATATATATATATATATATCGTGAGAGAGAGTGAGAGATTGATAGAGAAAAAGAAAAGTTCCGATTCGCTTCTTTTGTGGGTTTGTCTATTTTTGTGTGTTTTATTTGATACATAGCTGCTCTTTTACAAAGTTAAAGAAATTAGACTTATAAAATTATAAGCGATATACCTGTGTTTTCGAGGGGTGGGAGCCGGAGTAAGTCCGGTTTTTTAAGAAGTGGCTTTGTAAATGATATAGGTGAGGCAGTATAAACAAAAGAGTATCAATATTAAGTCGGTACTTAGTATAAGTTTGAAGAATCACTCTTATAGAAATTGTAATGCTCACCCGGCGGATAAAAACAAGGAGATACAGAAGAAATCAGCGCAAAACATATGGTGTAATGGTTAACAAGCTTGTCTCGCTAGAATCATTATAACGGTAGTGAGTTCGAGCCTCACTGGCTGTTCCATACATTCGGTCTTGTACCACATCTGAGCTATGCTTAGAAAATAACCATACTTGGCAGTCTTTAGCAAATGGATGTCGGAGCGGAGTTTGGGAAAGATCTCGGAAAGAAAAGTCGGGGAGCCGAGTTCGAATTCCAGTTGAATTCCTTGCATTCACTTACGCACAAATACACTTGGGAAAGGTATTAATCTGTCTCTTTCCCCAAGTTAGTGTTTAATTAATAGGACTGACTGAGTTTTGTAATCTTGATCGGCAACCAGTCTACCGCAGAAAGTAATGGCAACCGACTGTGGGAAAATCTTCTGCCCAGTCAGTTATGTCTCGAAAGAGACATGATCGCCCAAAGCGTGCATCACGTGTGGCACTTAACTGACTGACTGAATATAATAGTTGAAAAAATTATTAAAGCTTCTACAGGGCACAAAGTGAGGGATCAGTTTTATATTGTTAAGAAATAATAAAATGATCCCCCACTAATTAATACATAATAATATAATACATCTCTTCCCCCTCGAGCGATGAGTCAAATAATAGGACAGATTAGGTTCTATAGCCTTGGTTGGCAACCAATAATGGCAACCTACTGTGGGAAAATCTTCTGCCCAGTCAATTATGTATCGAAAGGGAGATGATTGCCTAAAGCGTGTATCACGTATGGTACGTAACTAACTGATCAAGACGAAAAATATTGAGAGCGACAAGAAACAGAGCCAAGTAGATATCCATGATCGCCTACGTCCTAAAAGGGACACAGCACATGAAGACGAAGATATTAGTAACAAAGACTTTGAGCCAGCAATTTGACAAAAAAAAGATATGGCGTATTTTAAAATATCAGTCGGAAACCACCACCAGAAGATAATTTCATGTTATTTCTTTTATGGTTTTACAAGTCAAAATCGTTGTTGGAACTATAATTCCGCATTGGTGAACTCAAAAAAAAAATTCAGAATGGCTTTTGTTAAGATTTTTTTTTTCGGGATGAGGTCAAACGCTTAAAATATTATTGTATATTTACAATGCATACATACACACACACACACACACACACACACACACACACACACATATTTATATTATATATATATATATATATTCCGTTTGTAAACGAGTTATTACGCGACCTAGGTTTCTACCATTAGTGGTGTCTTCAGGCGATTTGCAATAACTGATTTTAACGTTTACCGTTTTTTTGAGAAGGCTCACGTAACGGTGATTTTTTTTTGAACGCTCACGTGACAGGGAATTTTTGAACACGCAATATTTAAAACTACAAGAAATTATAACGTTTTCGTCCATGGTTGTAGGAACCTAACAGGTGTATTTTAGTATGGTTACACTTAGTCATAATTTCTGTTGTGTCATTCAATAGTTTATTTTTGTTTGGGAATAGCATAATCTCTAATATATATATATATATATATATATATATATATATATATATATATACAGATTCCAAAACATTTATTCACATTTCAGGAAAGAAAAAATAGTTTTTTTTGTCGTTTTATCAAATTGCGATAACACTGTTTACTGTAGTACGATTTTTCTCAACAGAAGTCATTACCTTGGTGGCCCTTAGTAAAGAAATTGAAAATGCATGTGGAGCAAACCTATTTTTAACCATTTCACCCCAAGCAAGGCATTCCACTGCCACTATGGCGCAGGGGGTTACATAGGGGAAGGTGGTGAGAAAGAGTGGTTAGTTATAGGAAATGTCAGAAGGAGGGTGATAGACGGGTAAGGATGTAGATGGGAAGAGTATCTGAGAGAATGGATGCGAGTTAGCGTGGAAGGAGGTGTCTATTGACCTTACATTTAAACTCCTGGAGATTGTAGGTGTCGGGGAAGCAAGTATATGGAAGGGAATTCCACAGGCGGGAAGTGCGAGAAAAGAAGCTGTTGGAAAATCAATTGCAGTTACATTTTATCGGTTTCACTGCAAATGGGTGGGACCTAGTTGCTAATCTAGTATCTCGTGCATATTCGTATCTCGGGGGCATCAGTTGATCGAAGTTCATCAGAGCAGAAGCCGTGAAAGTATTTTTAGAAGAGACTGAATATTTTATACAGATTTACTTTAGCACTAGTCTGCCGTATTAATAAATGTCTGGACGCTAAAGACTACCATTTTGAGCATCTCTTATGATTGTAGAGTTCAAAGGTGTTAATCTCGTGATGTCTGAATGAATTTAGTGTTACCATATCTATGCATTTTTTTCCTTTCCAAACTGTGTATACATTTTTGGCAAACACTATATATATATATATATATATATATATCAACGGATGACTAAGCAGGAAGTAGGTTTGATAGTGACAGGATAAATATTGCTTCGTGAAACAAAGATGAAGAAGGTTGTGGAGCCGGAATCTAAACGATAATCCATGAAAAAGTGACATGCGAATTCCCCAGGAAAGAAAATTTTCAAAACGTCGCCATTAACTTGCAAAATGATACGCACTGTTTTTGTTGTAGGAAAAAGCTGGTCTTCTTGTTTTCTTGGAACCGGGACAAAGCAGTAAATTTGACTGTTACTGTAACGCTGACAAGGCTGAAGGCCAGAATTTCCAAATTCAGGTCAGAAAAGACGAAATTTCGCCTGTAATATGATAGAACCAGGACCTACAAGCAGTTTAGAGATTATATATCGCATTGCATAATTTGACTAAACATTCTTACTATACCCATTCTCTCTCTCTCTCTCACACACACATATACACGCAAGCATATATATATATATATATATATAACATAAGTATGTCATCATATCACTACAAAAGTAGTTATTTTGTTTCGACACTACTTGTGTCTTATCAAGTAATCTTCATATGAAACAAGTAGTGTTGAAACAAAATTGCTACTTTTCTAGTGATATTATGATATATTCATGTTATAAATTCTAAATAAATATTATTCTCTCTACTTTTTATTGAGTACTTTTTTAAGAATAGTGTTTCTTTAGATACACAATTTTATTCCATTCATACCTACCTATATATATATATATATATATGTGTGTGTGTGTGTGTGTGTGTGTGTGTGATTAAATAAATTGCAAACAATATGTTTGCTTATTTTTATAAAATCCGTTCATAAACTCCACCCACGTCTATTGAACAGGTTAAGAGGCTCATCCCTTGTTCCCTGTTTAGGATGTGGTTTCCGGCTTTCTCTTTTCCAATCTTTTCACTATTACATAGCCCCCTGCACATCAGTGGCATTACCGCCTTGCTCGGGGTGATACGATTAAAAAAAAAAAATACCCACGGATAATAATCTTTCGCGTATTACAATCAAAAGTTGTCAGAAATGAGCTGTAACGTTGACAGGTTATTTTAATTCATTTCTGAAGGTACCCAAGTACTTTCAACCTCTTTCCGAGGTCATCTTCAGGAGTGTGAGATAATTCACTTATCTTATCCAAACACTGATCTTATTGCCGAGTGGTTAAAATATGAACATTACAAAGGTATGTCTCGAGTTCGAATCTCAGCATTTTTCAAGGGGGGAGACTCGTGGAAACAATCCCCGAGTATTTCACCACAGAGAAACAACCGAAGGACATAGTATGTGTTGTTGTAAACCTTCTGAAGGGATTTGTTTAGACGAAAATGTTCGGAAGCCGCCGAAGGCTATGCTAGTAGTACGTTGATTGACGGGTTGAATAGCACCATCACTGTATTGTGATGGAATTTGATGCAATGTTCCTCTTCATTGGATGGTTACTTTGGTTGCCATCACTTAGCACTCCTGTTCTTGATCAGCTGTAAACACCTGCAGTTTCTTTACGTATAACTGATGTCTGCCCGGTGTAATCGTGTTATATACCCTGGAGTACTCACAAAAAGCTAGAGAAATATCTACGTCAATGATGGAGTAATCCAACTTTCCGCTCCTAACAGTCATTCTTTAGTAAAGCTGTTAAATCCTTTCTGCACTTCTTTTTTTAATCATATCACCCCGAGGAAGGCGGTAACGCCACTGAAGCGCAAGGGGCTACTTAAGAGTGAAAAGATTGGAAAAGAGAAAACCAGAAACCGCATCCTAAACAGGGAACAAGGGATGAGCCTCTTCACCTGATCAATAGACGTGGGTGGAGTATGAACCGGGCAATAGATTAGTCTATCTACTCCAATTGAAAAACATAAAGTAAAGAGTGAAAAGATTGGAAAAGAGAAAGCCGGAAACCACATCCTAAACAGGGAACAAGGGATGAGGTTGATATGCCGTTAAACAAAATTCAGATTCAGTCAAACAAGTTCATCAGGTAAGTGGATCACTGCATTCCCTTAAGTCTTTGGCTCGCAATATACTTTGTGATGGTTAAGTTTTCCGATCCCTCTTTCCTCATTATGAGTCCCAAAGATTTCAGCTGTTGCTAGTTCTAGATCCAAGTGTTCTTGGATAGCAGTGATAACAAACGATGAAGTTATGAACTATTTTTTGTATTCTTTAACTCCTAAATAAAGGGAAAATGTTATGTTGCTGGAATAATTAAAAAAAAGATGGTTAAATCATCCTTGTCGCCCGTATTCAATGAAAGATGGTTGCTGCCAAAATATGCATTAACATATATATATATATATATATATTTTTTTTTTTTGTTTTCATGGTAAATTAACCTCGGCGGGTCATTTATTGCCAACTAAACTTTTATTTATTTATTGCTGGTAATACCTTTTTCTTTCAACAATTTATTTAGTTTTGTGTCTAGTAATACATTTTTCTTTTCGAGTATGAAGATTCATTGGGATTTGTTTTAAAGAGCAGGGTCTCCAAGTCCTACTTTGTTTTTTTAACCCATAACTGGAGGGAAGGGAAGGATTAATACCTTTCCCAAGGGTACCAGTGCTTAAGTGAATGCAGTGTATTCGACTGGAATTCGAACTCGGCTCACCAATTTCTCTTTCCGAGCCGATATCCACTGCACCACAACGCACATACGTCACAGCACCTGGTATTCCCAAGCAGTCACCCATTTAAGTACTGACCAGGCTCAACGTTGCTTAACTTCGGTGATCGAGCGAGAACCGGTGTATTCAACGTGATATGATCGTAAGTAGGCACATCCGTCCCTAAACGCTTACAGCACCTGGTATTCCCAAGCGGCCACCCATCTAAGTACTGACCAGGATCAACGTTGCTTAACTTCGGTGATCGAGCAAGAACCGGTGTATTCAACGTGATATGGCCGTAACATATATGTAATCCAATCAGTTTAGCACTTATCCGTATAAAAGACCCACTAGTAAGAAATCTTGCCTTCTAAATTATGACAGTAACTGCCTTGATAGATATAAACAACAGTGAGACCAAACTTCTTAAACAGAGCACATGAACATTCCACTACCCAAATAATATTTCCAAGCAAATTGAAACGCATAATACAAGCACTAGTCAACAATAATTTTCCCAACTATATCACTGATAAACAAATTCTCAGAAAAAAATTACAGGTCAACAGTAATAAAAAATACAACACAACAAAACATCAATATATTTTACCGAAACCAAATGCACGATTATTACAAGCAGAGCGAATTCGCTATCTAAAAACTATTAAACACCATATTTCTGCTTTAACCCACTAAAAACATGTAAACTTTATAATATATTACAGAAAATAGAAGCCAAAAACCTTGTCACGAATCAAAATAACCCCATCAAATTTAAATTAGCAATGATCAGTAATTAGTGTATCAACTTCACTGACCAGTACAAGACTGTATTTTTTGTCTCAAATCAGTTACTTATATTGAACACACTACAAACTTCTTTAAAGGACGATTTACATATTACTTGTCTGATCAAAGTGATTTAAAAACATTTATTTACGCATAATTTACAAGAACCCTTAAGAAAAATTCTGACGGATAACAACAATTCTTTTAAAATTACATTCTTGTAGACATTTCGCTATTCGAGAGGCCTTATGTATCACATATATTTCCCCTACCATTACCCTCACATCGTTTATTACTGGAGATGATATTTTTAAGGTTTTCTAAAAATAGAAATGGTGCCTACGCCAATTCCAGCCGCAATGAGCATGTGACTGATGAAAACGGACACCTCTCTTCAAAACCACGCAGAGTTGGATTACTATGTAATGTTTAGCACATGAAAAAATAACTGCATGAAGGACAAAACAACCTTGCAAATGGCTATAGATATCATGAAAGCGCTCAGGACAAAAGAAAAAAACAATAAAAATAAAGGCAATTTCTATATTCCTTAACTCGGACAAAACAGAAAAATGTTAGGATGCGTTTTAGCAATAAAAAAAAATTAAATTTCTTTTTGGCCGTATTTAATGAATAATTGTTGAACAAAAGGTTGTTGCCAAAGTATACATTAATATATATATATATGGTACTGTGCAAAGGTATTAGAACAAGAACTATTTTATTTTATCCTTTATGAGGTGTCAGAATAAAGTTTAAAATCACCACTGTCCTACCTCTTTTGCACACTTCCGGTAGTGTGCAAAAATATTAAGACAGGGGTGATTTTCCTAAAAACCTTACTGAAATTCAAATACAGGGTGAAAGGCCAAGTCAATTGCTAATAAATATTGATTATTTCAAACTAGGTGAAAAAGAAATGTATTAAAAAGAAGTTATATTTAATTTTCCCTATTTTCTATTAAACAAGTTATTTTGAAACTACTCTATTGAACATCAATGTATATTTGGGATAATAAACTTGATAAATCTAATGTTAATTCGCAAGACACAATTTGGGAACAAATACAAGCTGCTTGGCAGGAGATACCATAAGATACATTGAAGAAGCTTGTGATGTCAATGCCTGATAGAATGAAGGCTGTGATCAAAGCAAAAGGCTATTATATTAAATATGAAATTTATTTTGTAACAAGTATTTTTTTCTTCTTAAAGCATTTGTTGAGTAAATCAAAGAAAATTACTTGAATTAAATTGTTAATTTTCTGTCAATATGTCTCATAAAAGATAAAACAGTTTTTGTCCTAATACTTTTGTACTGTATATATATATATATATAAGGAGTATAAACCGGCGTTGCCCGGGTGTAATGAAAGCTTTAAACTAATCCATGGTCCTGGAGCTCAGAATCTTTGGACGTTGGCATGAAAGACTAAAAAGCAACAGTTGTTTCCGGTTAAAGCGAAACCGTAGACTGAAAGAAAAATGAATGGATGTAAGTCAAATTTTGATTTCCTGCTATCAATATCAAATAAGTTTTTTTCGTCGTAAACTGAATTTTGAAGGCTAAATAAGTCCTCTGAGTAAATGGTATCATGGCTGAGACAAAGAACTACAATTATATCTACTTAGAGCAAAACCCGAAGCAAAAACTAAAATAAAAGGGCTGAAAAAATACAGAGATACAGGCAGATAAACAGACACACACAAAAACATCTTGTCTTTTATATATATATATATATATATATATGTATAAATTAGATTTCCTGCGCTATTGTAAGAACTACAACCTTGAAACTTCTGAATATCGTTTCTCATGTCTTTGTATACCAAATGTGATTAAAATCGGACCATGCCTTCTATAACCCGATTTTTTCGATTATCGATTTTCGATATTTATCGGGGGGTACCTCGACATAAAACCTAGCTAAAAACACTTGCAGACGTTTATAGTACAACTGTGTATATTTTCAAGAAAATCGGTTCAGCCGTTTCGGAGTCTACCAGTAATGGACACACACACACACACACAGACAAATTTCCATTTATAAATATGTTTTAGATATATAGTATGACCCCCATATACTATATATATATATAGTATGCCCTCATATACTATATATATGTATAGTATGCCTCCATATATTATATATATATATATATATATATATATATATATAGTATGCCTCCCATATATTACGCAACATCATTATAGTACATATCTTTTTCATTTCCACTGCATTTGAATATCATTTCTCATTTGCATATCATACGAATTGTTTAGTTTGTACGTGCACTTATCGTCTTTAGTTTGAAGATGTATGCAAGCATACGCAGATACAAATGCATCACTCTCTTTATATATATATATATATATATATATATATATGTGTGTGTGTGCGCTCGCGCGTGTGTGTGAGTATGTGTGTGTATTTATATATGTGTAAATGTGCACAGATGTACCAGTAACGTTATTTATAACGAATATTCTAATTGCGTTGTAAACTGTTATTTTATTTTATTTTTTTTTGTTTTTCACAATTATGCCAAGATTTTTTTCCTTCTCAGCATTTTCCCGCTTTAAATAATGAAAAATATAAAATTAACACTCATCCCATTTAATTTTCTACAAGGTTTTCGCAGTCGATATCTTCCAACTGATCTTGGCGCATAAAAAAATCATATATATTTATTGATTACTCGGATTACAAAATTTCAGTATGAAGATACCACACACACACACACACACACACACACACACACACATATATATATATATATATATATATATATTTGTGTACCAATCCCTCTTTTGTACATGTTTCATATATATAATATTCATATAATATTCATATATATATATATATATATATATAATACTTCAAATTATGATAATGAGAATCAATTGCATCCCGTGTATTGAATATTGCTGCCATATCTGGTCGGGTGCCCCTGCTGCTCTCCTTGGGCTTCTTGACAAAATACAAAGGAGGATCTGTAACGTGGTTGATACTAACTTGGCAGACCGGCTGCAGCCGCTCTCACACCGGCGTGATGTAGCTTCCCTGTGCCTCTTCTACAAGTACTTTCATGGCTTCTGCTCCGATGAGCTTAGATCACTGGTGCCGCCCAAGCACGAATTTACACGAGATACTAGATTAGCAACTAGGTCCCACCCTTTTACAGTTAAACAAATAAGATGTAACCGTAAATTCTACTCCAACAGCTTCTTTTCTCGCGCTTCCCGCCTGTGGAACTCCCTTCCACAAGTCTGCTTTCCCGACAGTTACAATCTCCAGGTGTTTAAATGTAGGGTCAATAGACACCTCCTATCACACTAACTCCCAACTATTCTCACAACACTCTCATCTACCCAACCCTCATTCTCGGTACCCTCACCCGCCTATCACCCACCCTCTGTTATGTCCTATATTTAACCAGCCTTTCTCCTCTCTACGTAGCCCCCTGCACAGTAGTGGCAGTGACATGCCTTGCTCGGGGTGAAACGCTTATAAAAAAAAAAAAAAAAATATATATATATATATATATATATATATATATATATATGAATACATTTTCACCCGTCTATAAAGAAAATAAATGTACAACTATAACATGATAAGGATTATATAGATCTATACTGGGATATAAGTATTCAGTTCTCACACACACACACACACACACACACACACACACACATATATATATATATATATATATATATATACCAATCCCTCTTTTGTACATGTTTCATTAAAAGTCACAGACTAGGTGTTTTGATTAAATTTTTTACATATTTTTTCTTGTGATTTTGTTTTTTTTTTCTTTTTAGTCCATAAATTATATTAAAGCTGTTTGAATATTTCATTTATCCAAGCACTTTCAGCTATACATTTAGCCATTATCAAGGATAACTTGTATTTTACTTTTAGCTGAATATATAAATAGGTTTATGTCTGTATCAAGAGTTATAAAAATGTCATATGTTCCAAACACGGTAAGCACATTATAGCCATGTTCATAGTTGATATTATTGAGTGCTGTTATTTTTTATTTGTATTTATAACGTTGCCATTATTTTAATCTTTTTTACATGCGAGTGATGCTGTTATATTTGTATTATTGACGAGTATGTTAAAGACAGAGTTTGATTGGTCTCCACGTGTATTTAAATGAAACCCAATAAAGCAATAATTACATCGGATATACTACTACATGTTTAACAAGAAGACTCACGTTACATCTGTCGAACAATAACTTCTAGGGCCTTAAACAAGGCAATGTAGGATTTATTATGCTGCACGTGTTTGCCTATAATAAATATATAATAAAAATATAACTGATAAACCAATGACATCCACGGCCTTGTGTATATGAACATGTGCATCATAATACAGCCTATGTTGCCTTGATAAGGTCCCACTGAAGGAACGCGTCGGATAAGTGCAGTTTTTATTCCATTATTTCATTCATATATATATATATATATATATATATATATATATATATATATATTTGCTCTGTAATATTTTATTACATGGAGCTCTCTTCCTGTATCATTTTTTAATATTAAAATAAATTTTTAATATTAATTAGGATCGGTTTTTTGGAATTTACCTTCCTGCTTTTTTCCCTTGGATTGAAGTATCTGAATTAAAATATATATATATATATATATATATATATATGAAGTAGAATCCTTGGTACTTGGTAAGGTACATTTCACAGGAGATTAAATTCAATGAGAACTCAATATTAAGATTTAACAGAGTATTATAATAAAGAACGTATGTTGGATGTTTTTATAAATCCATTGGTAATATAATTTATCAGATCTCTTATGGACCACTTCTCAGACCAAATTCATACAACAGTGAATCTTTGTGTATAATTGTTATTGTATGATTGTTGGTGTACGAATTTGGTCTGAGGAGTGGTCTATAAGAGCTACGAAATATAATATTACCAATGGGTTTATAAAAACATCCAACTCCTATTCTTTATTTTATATATATATATATATATATATATATATATATATATGCCAGTTTACAAGTACTGAAAAATTCATATATATATATATATATATAAATAATATATAGATATATGTGTATACATTATTTAATTTATTAGTATATATATATATATATATATATATATATATATTCGTCGATTTAAACAAGTAACGCGTATATAAATTTACATTTTTATTCCTGGTATTTTTTAGTCTTCCTTGAAAATTTTTCATATTTTTTTTATTAAAGTAATTCCCCCCTCCAAAATTTCCTGCCTCAATTTCATCAACAAATTGTTTTTACCCTTTTCCTATGATTTTCCTCCAATTTCAAATCGCCGCCATTTTTTCCGCACCGCCTTCTACCAACTTAACCCATCTCTCTATCTCACACTATTCTACCTCTCACCCTCTCTCATTATATCTTTCGATTTTCTCCTCATTCTTATGATTCCTTCTCTTAATTACTTCACTGAATCATGTCTTCGCCGCTCCTCTGCCTTCCCCTCTCTCTCTCTCTTTCTCTCTCTTTATTCTTCTTTTATTTACGTAGCAATATTTTCCCTTTGTTTTCTTGTTATTTAAACTTTTTTTTTTCTTCCGTTTCTGTTGCTATTTCCTTTTACGGTGGCTTGACGGATATTTCTTCAGCAGCTATTTTGGCTCCACCGCTATAAAAGGAAAGTTTTGCTCTTAATTTTCTTAAATTTTTTTTTTCCTCGACTCTCACTTTCTCTAAAAGTGTTCAATTTTTTTTCTCTCAATTCCTTCAATCCCTCTATCTCTCCTTTCTATGTCAATTTTTCACCTTACTTCTTCTCTTCCTCTTTCCCCTTGACGCTCTTCTTTTTTTCTGATATAACATCCATGAGATGCCTACGAGTTGCAATAGTCTGTAAAGTAGGCGCAAACGTCTTGCCTGCCTTGAAAATCGGCATTAAATATCGTTGTATGGACTTGAAACAGATCAATGACATTTAAAATTGATTATATTATTATCTCAACTTCGAAGTAGCTAAGTACCACACAAGAAAAAAAAACAATGGAAACAGTAAACCTAGAAAGACTGTGTTGCGTCACTTAAACAAATATAAAGGAAGTATCAGTTTTCAGCACTGTGAAATATCACATTGTAAAGATTTTTATTATTATTATTTATTTTATTTTATTTTATTTTTGTAACTTTGTCATCTTTAAAAAAAAAACTTTTATCTCTCTCTCACTCTCTCTCTCTCTCTCTCTCTATATATATATATATATATATATATATATATATATATCTTGTTGGTTATTTTTTCCCCACTCTTTCAATAATTTTTTTCTTTTCTTAGTTAGCAATCTCTCATTGTTGACGCTTTAAGCCCAAGTGCTTTCCCTCACTTATCTTTTCATCTCTATCGTTTTATTTTCCTCCTTTCTCTCTCTACACACACTGCCTTTCTACATAATTACCTCCTCTCTTTAAACTGTATATTTGTTATCCGCGTGTTTCCCTCTCTCTTCTCCGCTGTTTCACTCCAGGTCTACCTTTTTAGTCGTCTCTCCTTCCTCTGACTCCTCCCTCACTATTTCATCGCAACTACTATGCCTTCCACAACACCACTACTCTCTCTGCCGGAGTTGCCGGAGATGGGTACCATGTTTGTAGCAACAGGTACACCCCTGACCAACGTTCGACTGAAGGTAAGTTTACAATTATACCTCATAACTCCGGCTTCAGATATTGTCCAACTGCGAGCGAAGGGGTTCCTCTTACTAGGAGCACAAGCATTCGGACAGCAGAGATATCAGCCTGGGAAAGGCGGGGAGGTACGCGTGGGTGTACACAGACGCACACACTTACACATGCATTTCTGCTAGTGTTGTGCAAACTTCAATGTGTATGAGACATTTGAAGACGCATACTGTATCATTATTACACGTGCTGGCCTCTTTAGGAAGTCAAAAGGCCCATTGTATTTACACAAATATAAGGCTAGCAGTACAGGTTTATCAAATGAAGATTCGCGTTAGTGCATAATGGATTTTCTACAGACAAATCAGACGCGACAATAAATGCGACTTAACATGCATGAACTAAATGTATGTATAAACGGATGTTTACATAGCTTTTCCTTAGAAGAGGGAAATTGTGATAAACCGATTTTCTAAGTGGGGAAGTCCTTCTTGGAAAATCAACACTTGACAAAAATCAAAATTGCAAAACAGGGATTTTATGTGGTATCAAACACCGACCCCGAGAGCTATCGAGAAATACGATTTTAACTACGAAGTGGAACAAAAGTGTAGATAGATAGATAGATAGATAGATAGATAGATAATGTGTATACATACAGGTGGGTTAAAAGGTATATAATTTAAAAATATATAACGCCATGTATGTAGATATGTGCATCTATATGTGTGTGCATGTGCATACACATATAGTAAGTAGATAGATAACTGCATGCAAATCAAAGCATAAAATATAATATTTGCATATATATGATCGTGTGTATATAATATATACATATATATGTGTGCATGTGTATGCATTTAGAGAGTATATATATATATATATATATATATATATATATAGAGAGAGAGAGATAGTGAGAGATAAATATATATATATTTATATATATATATATAGATAGATAGAGAGATAAATATACATATATATAGAGAGAGAGAGAAAGAGAGTGAAAGAGAAAGAGAATCTGTTTGCTTATGAGTATAATTATTTAATATATATATGTAATATATTTGTGTATGTGTGCAACCGTATAGTTATCTGACTACATATATATATATATATATATGTGTGTGTGTGTGTATCTGTGTGTGTGAAAGGACAGAGAGAGAGAGAGAGAGAGATACACGCCAACAGAGGCAGACAGACCGAAAACAGAAGGAGTGTTTCACAGTACGTGATGTTGGTGAAAAGACCTTTTCCAAATTCAAAAAAACAAATCTGATATTTGGATATTTGGTCAGATTTTGAAATGAGTGTCGGGGTTCGTCTTTTCACCATAAAATATAAAAAGTAATTTATTTATTTATACAATATTATTTATTTTCAGCACTTGATTTAAAATATTATTTAACAACAAATTTTATTTTATATTAATTAAGCTCCTCTTTACATTGATTATAAATGCGCATACCTCAAGATAATTTTAGTATCATACTACTGTAGCGTATTTATTATATAACAATTTGTTTATATATGCATACACACACATATATATACATATATATATCTTTACTTTACTATGATTGCATATATATATATATATATATGTAATCATATTAAAGTAAAGACATATATATATATATCTTTACTTTACTATGGTTACATATATGTATATATATATATATATGTATATATATATATATATATATATGTAATCATATTAAAGTAAAGACATATATCTTTATTTTACTATGATTACATATATGCATATATATATATATTTATGTAATCATAGTAAAGTAAAGACATATATACATCTTTACTTTACTATGATTACATATATATATATATATATATATATATATATATATGCAATCATATTAAAGTAAAGACATATATATATATATATATATATATATATATATCTTTACTTTACTATGATTACACACACACACACACACATATATATATATATATATATATGTGTGTGTGTGTGTGTACACTTTAATATGAGTACATAAATTCACATGAAATAAGAAGGGATATTTTTGTTAGGATTTTACCAAAATAAGATTCGAATAGATATTTTAGCTAATCGTTTAGTATTTAATATTATCAATTAATTCATGCAATATTTATTTATGCCTTTTGATCGCTGTGAGCAAAAGAGAAACAACTCTTTATGTGTCAGTGAGAAACAGATATGTTGATATTTTATAAAAAGAAATGAGAAAAACAAACAGGGTTTACCGAAAAGTAAGTCCGTATTTTATGTATAAGTGACCTACCGGGAGTCCTGACTAAATACCCTTTGACTTTTTTCTTTTGGGCTTAGTTAAAAGAGCAAATCTACAAGACCAAATTTAAGAATTTGGAATAACTTGAAAGGCGAAAACAAGAAGTTATGTCTTCCATACCACTAAAATTCCTGGTGATGTTATTTCACGGAAATGGGTGGCTCGAGAAACTGAAAGCGAAATGTGGAGCCCATATCGAATTTTAGATAAAACTTCATGCTAAACACTTTCCTCTTTATCTCCATCTCTTGTAAAAAATTATAGTTAATGAATAAATTATCAATATTTTAAAACGGGGACCTACTTTTCAAGCACCCTGTAGACGAAGGAGAGATTAATATTTTAGTTTCATTTTCTCCATTCAACTCTGTATAACGGGCAACGGCATTCTTTTCATCCACAACAGCTTAGTCGAATAACACGTGGATGTTTATTTAGAAAAATATTTTCAAAATATGTGCAGAAACATTTCTTTCTCGCATTAAAGTAGAATTTTTCTTCTTTCTCTCTCGCTCAAACATAACATTCACTGGAGCAAGTTACTTAACTCTGGATGTCATTTATATAAGATGTTTACATCCTTTAAATAATAGCTACATTGCCACTCAAGAAAATTTTACACACGAATAAATGCTTAGGATTATGAAAATATACGATTGCATTTCATTCTGATTCAGGTATATCTGTTCACAAACAAATGTATGAAAATACATACACGCTCTCACTCTCTCTCTCTCTCTCTCTCTCTCTCTCTCTCTCTCTCACACGCCCGCACGCGCGTTAAAATTAATATAAATAACATATATATGTATAAAAAAAACAATATGAATACAGACAAAAGACAAAATTTTCTTTACCAAAATGTTTCGGGGAACTTTATTAGCAGCAATGTAGAGATTTTATTTTGCAACGTGCATTTAGAAAGAGAATTAAAGCTTAGGAAAGATAGTTTTTCATTTAATTTATGACTCACTTAAAGAATACTTTTGATCGTTTTAAAATTTAAATATTTGAAATTATATGTTTCCTCTTCTTTGCTTTTGTTTATAAATATCTGTTGCAAAATAAAATCCATAAAATTACCTTGATAAGTATCTGAGTGTACAAAAACGTTTTCTTCCTCGTTCGTATATATATATATATATATATATATATATATATATATATATATAAATTATTGCAAGTACAAAATTTTATGACAGAGATGGGGTCCTAGTTTTGATACATAATGACACCAGCGTCTGTTAATGAAATGTCGAGTGTGAACCAGACACACAGTGAACTGGTCCACACTGAAGCCATTCACACAATGTAGTCATATATATATATATATATATAGAGAGAGAGAGAGATATTTTATGACAGCAAGAAATAAAGTCAGTTTCATATTTACAGGCATATGTAATGATAGAATAAAAAATAAGAAACAGGAAAATGACCGACCGGTTTCAATCTTCAGGGTCAACTGGGACTTTTCAATATTCCATTTTGTTAAATATTAAAAGTGAAGATGGATCAAGACGAAGAGGGAAAAAATGTGGGGTGGGATGGGCAGGCACTAAATGGTAATTATATGGAGTCCAATTACAAATTCCCTCTGTTTACAGAGAGATGGGGTCCTAGTTTTGATATATAATGACACCAACGCCTGTTCATGAAATGCCGAGTGTGAACCAGACACACAGTGAACTGGTCCACACTGAAGCCATTCACACAATGTAGTCATGTATATATATATATATATATATATATATATATGTGTGTGTGTGTGTGTGTGTGTGTGTGTGTGTGTGAGTTTTGATATAACCTATTGAGAAGTTACTACGGTTAAGTGAATTTAATTTTTTGTGTTTGCGTAATTTTTCTGCTTATATTATCAACACTCAATAATATGAACTATGAACACAGGCACAATGTAATGACCGTGTTAGGAAATTATAATTTTTATAAATCTAGATACGTATATAAAACAATCCTAACCTTCAGCTAAACGAAAACAAAAAATCATCCTTGATAATGGCTAAAATTATAGCCGAAAGCGCTCGGACGTACAAAGAATTTGGAAAATATTCTACATAATTTTTATCCAGAAAGGTAGAAAATTATAAGAACATATATGAAATTAAATAAAAGTTTTAACCACTGTTCTACGTCAGTTGTTTTTAATAAAACTTATATGAAAAAGAAATTGCCAAATACACATAATTATATCCACTACCGGCCATAATTATTAGGCCACCCATTTTTTAAAAAGAAATTGTTGGTCGTTTGTATTGTTTTTATGACATATCAGCCTCGGCGGGTCATTTATTGCCAACTAAATTTTATTTATTTATTGCTGGTAATACCTTTTTTTTTCTTTCAACAATTTATTGTTGTTTTTATATAAGCTTTGGGCCTAGTAATACTTTTTTCTTTTCAAATATCCAGATTCATTGGGTTTTGTTTTTAAGGGCAGGGTTCCCAAGTCCTACTCTGTTATTTAACCAATAACTGGAGGGAAGGGACGGATTAATACTTGTCCCAAAGGTACCAGTGCTTAAGTGAATGCAGGGTATTCAACTGGAATTCGAACTCGGCTCACCGATTTCTCTTTCCGAGCCGATATCTACTGCACCACAACGCACATCCGTCACTAAACGATTACAGCATCTGGTAATCCCACGCGGTCACCCATCTAAGTCCTGACCAGGCTCAACATTGCTTAACTTCTGTGATCGAGCGAGAAGAAATGATGTATGAAAATAGAATGGTTCTTTTGTTATTATCACTTTGCAAAATTTTACACGGCAAGAATGCAAAGTTGAACTCGTCAGAAGCACCCTAAATTTTCTTCATTTCTGAAACTGCAATATAGGTAATTATTAATTATTTATAAATTCCTTTGATGCACATGTTATTGTGCAATATTAACAAAAGAACTATTCTATTTTCATTTACTATTATTTACTTGGCAAGAAAAACTAAAAAATAGTATGAAATACATAATTATTTTTAAAGACTTGGGTAGCGTAATAATTATGGCCGGTAGTGTACATCTATTTGTTTGACATTCACAAGGCCAGAATTGTAGGTTACCATGTGCAGATCAGACTCGCTATTGCAATGACCTGGGCGACCAGCTGTTTCATTCCGAACTGGAATCACAACCTACGCGTAGTGATACATGACTCTAACAATTGGTAGACGCTGTAGGCGCTGCGTTCTTATTTTGAGTTCCTTCCTCACTAAGCGGCCGATAAAACCAGATTACAAAAAAAGAAACTTGTTAATTCTTGGTATCTCTCAAACTGACAACACACACAAACACATGTAAGCACAGTATCTATAAGAAAGAATGTTGACTAATTCTGAAATCGACACGGAAGTTTGAGTTTTGTTTAATGGCATATCAACACCTCTGTGGGTTATTTAATGCCAAAAGGTGGTGTTTTAAGGTACTTTTTTAATTTTTAGTTAAAGTGAGGAGATTGATTTACCCAGCTTTTAATGAAGATTTTTTGGTTTTATTCTTTTCATTTTAGAAAACTGAAAATGTTTTCTAGTTTTGTATTCAAAAATGTGTTATGGTAATAGTTTTTCTTCAAAAATGTATTTTAGATAATATTTTTCCTTCAAAAATGTATTTTTTTTTTTATAAAATCTATTTTTATGTATATATTTCTGTAAAAGTGTATTTTTTTAATTTCATAGTGTTTTGACACCAGTTTGGGGGTTAACTATTTGCCCATAGCTGGGACCCTAACAGGTGCTACTACTCAGGGTCAGAGTGTACCTAGAAGCAACAATTAAAAGGTGATTCGATGCTCCTTACAATCTCCTAGTCAGAGGCCTTGCTACCGTATGCAGTTTACCGTCATGCCCAGGACCTCGACAAAGAAGAGTAAACTCAAGCAATTAACAGGGAGAATATATTTCATTACGTTTTTTTTAAACATAACCCACAAATTTCTGATATTCGTTGGTTTTAAATATTGATTTTAGGAAGTCGTATATATATATATGTGCCTGTGTATGTCGACGTATCGTAGAGATGATAGACAGATTTATGGCACATAAATTCGTCTCAGTTTAATTGCGTATATATATATATATATATATATATATATATAATGTACGGAGGGTCGATACAGAAAATTATCGATTAGACTTCTCAAAATCATTAGATGTAGTTTACATATAACTCATTTACAAATGAAGTATATATATATATATATATATATATATATATATATATATAAAGGTGCGTAAAGCAACAGCTTGAAAAAGATTACTAATAGAGACCCACATGCATAATTTAAATATACAAACTGTCCGCTGCTTGGCTAGGAATCGAATTATAGAAACCTTATTCAACATGTGTAAATAGAAGTATGGTTAACTAGTTTTGAAATATTGTATTTTTTCAGCACGAATGTACAAAAATGCAAATATTTGTTTGAAAAGTTATAAAGAATTACAGTGGGTTAGTAGTAAAATTCACTTATATATATATATATATATATATATATATGTGTGTGTGTGTGTGTGTGTGCGTGAATTTTACTGCTATACACCCTGATTGTGCACTCTGGAAGAATGGTGGACTTTGAAAAACAGTAGCTACTCTAGCCTCTACGCATCGCTCATTCAGTAATGACTATATATTTTGTTTCGTTCTGTGATATACTGTTGGCTCTGCAGATTCAGAATTTTCCTTGTGTCTTGTAGGCAGTTTTTTGAACAACCGCCTGCTGGTCTAATTCTTCATTTACTGCTGAACATTATATATATATATATGGTGGGGTTGGGATCATATACATATAAAAAACGGATCGGAATGTTATAGCATGGTAAGATAGGAAACGTTTAGCTATCTAATATGTTTCACTTTTTTTAAAGCCTGTAAACAAACTGTGTGTACGTAAAAACATTTCTTAAATCAACATGCAAAAGACCACTAAACATAATGTCTACCAAACAGACACACACACTGACGAATATAAAATATCATATGAATCCAACACAGACAAAATTGAATTTTTGTCCATTTAATTCATGAATGAAAATTTATAGTTTTTCGCTTGGGCTTTAAATCCGTTGGTTTCCTGAGTTTTTAAATGGACGCGTCGTCTCTCCTTGAATTCGGAACACAAGTTCCACTTACGTTTGTTTAAAGTGTTGAGTGAACGTTAAACATAATTAGCAAATAAGCTGGAATTTATTTCTTCAGTTTGCCTGTATCTCATTCTTTGATCAAGCTTTAATAAAAGTGAAACATGTTACATTAATAAACGTTTTCTATTTGGTCTTTGTTTTAACGTGTATACATATATATATATATATATATATATATATATATATGTATATATATATATATAATCTAAACTTATATATGGAACTTTTGTGTCTGTCCGTCTGTCTGTCCGTTACCTATAGACTCCGAAACGGCTGAACCGATTTTCTTGAAAATTTACACAATTGAACTATAAGCATCTGCGAGTGATTTTGGCTAGGTTTTGTGTCGAAGTACCCCCGATAAATATCGAAAATCGATAATCGAAAAAATTGGATGATAGAAGGAGTCGTCCGATTTTAATCAAATTTGATACACTCATAGACAAAGACATAAGAAACGATATTCAGAAGTTTCAAGGTTGAAATTCTTACAATAGTGGAGAAAATCGATAATACATATAGGCAAGATGTTTGTGTGTGTGTCTGTTTATGTGCCTGCATGTCTGTATTTTTTTCAGCCCTTTTATTTTAGTTTTTGCTTCGGGTTTGGCTCTAAGTAGGTATAATTGCAGTTTTTAGTCTCAGCCATGATATCATTTACCCAGAGGACTTATTTAGCCTTCAAAATTCAGTTTACGACGAAAAAAACTGATTTGATATCGATAGCAGGAAATCAAAATTTGACTTACATCCATTCATTTTTCTTTCAGTCTACGGTTTCGCTTTAACTGGAAACAACAATTGCTTTTTAGTCTTTCGTGCCAACGTCCAAAGAGTCTGAGCTGCAGGACCATGGATTAGTTTTAAAGCTTTCATTACACTCGAGCAACGCCGTGCTATAATGCTAGCATATATATATATGTCATTTTAAAAGTATCTAAATCAATATTTCAATGTTGAAAAAAAAAGAAAAATCCCTGACATCACGAAACCTCGAATTTATATCCCGATACTGATCACTTTACGAGAAACTTACTTTCTGCCAAAATATCTTTTTATCAGTAGACCTCTTAATTAAGCAACAATCTTAGCACTAAGCATCATCACAAATCAACACTATATATATATTATAGTTCAGAACATATAAAAATTATTATCTTTTGTTTTGACATTGAAATGACATTGTCTCATCAGCTAGTGTAAATAGGAATGAAAATTATTTTTCTTACATTTAGCGAATTGTTTGTGAGAAGTAGGTGGAGTGGGAGATGGGGAAATAAGAATTGTAAGTTGTCCGTTAGAATTTTGAGTGAAAAGTGGGAATAGGTACGGGAGAGAGTTGATAAATGGACTTGTCGAAAAATTTTACATTAAAAGATAAGGTATAGTCCTTTATAGCTTAATGGCTGTTTTTCTTCGGGTTTAATAAAAGGGGAAAATAGGGAAATGGGGTGGGGAGGAGTAGGAGTGGATGCGATGAAATGGGAATAGAAATTACTATTTTGTGAACGTATCTTTATTAGTGAATTATACGACTACAAATATTTTTGTATTTAAACTTAGTTTTTATAATCTATTTTTTTATATTTAACCTTAATTTAAAATGAAGGAAATTTCTTTTTTATATAAAACTTTAAATTAGTTTGTGGTATGAAATTAAGTTAAAATTTAAGGTAAGAGTTTTGTTAATATCATAACGGTTTATCGTTGCTAGAGATCCTAACTTTGGCTTTTGTAGTTTTTAACATGATATATATATATATATATATATATATATAATACTATTTTCGAGACCTCCACCTGGATCATTTTTAATATTCTTCTTCTTTTATGTGCCATGTATTTTCAGGACGTAGACGATCATGGCTTTCCACATTTCCCTGTCCCTGGTGACTCTTAGCACACGTTCTCATGTTACACTCGTTCTGTTATCCACCTGATCAGGTCCTTCAAATATGCTACCTGCTGCTTTCCTCTGTCTCTTTTCCCCTCTATCTGGCCTGTTAGTACCAGGTTCTCGAAGCCTCCTTCCTCATTGCATGCCCCAGGAACTTCAGTTTTCTCTTCCTGATGCTCAGTATGAATTTCCTTTTAATCTTCATCCTTTCCAAAACCTCGTCATTGCTCACATGCTCGGTCCATGATGTCCGCAGCATCCTTCTGTAGAACCACATTTCAGCTGCTTCACGTTTTTCCTTCATCTTCGAAGATATTGTCCAGCATTCTCTGCCATATTGAAGAACTGACATCCCATAGCAATCCAGTACTCTCCTCTTTGTTTCTAATGAATTAATATTAATAGGATCTAGGATTTTGGGTTTTTACCTACATGCTTTTCCTTTTGGGGATTCAATATACATATATAGGGACACAAGGGACTTTTATTTTTCTTTGATAATTCAGCCGTGTGAAATAAACATAAACATTTAACGAAATCATTTAATCAAATTTTAATTCATGCTTGTGTGTCGCCTAACAGATATATTGATCTAACCTTATACAGACCCCAGCAGTAGTGGACCTATATTTCAGGTCTCTAAATCTTGTACACTTATAGTTGCTACCTTTAAAATCAGCAGCAATATATCCAACTGCTGAAATATTGTTTATGAATAGGTTTTTGCAAGCTCAAAGAGCCTATAAAGCCGGGGGCTCTGGCGCTGGATCCCACAAGAAATTATTTTTATTTGACTAGTTATAAGGATATTTTCAGGCCATTTTAAATAAACATGAGAGAATATTCTTTGACCAACATAGATATTTCAAGACATTGGCTTGTGATTTTATCACTAAAATGGCCTTTTTTAAATAACTAACACTGGAGAAAAGGCTTTGTTCAAAAATGTACTTATTAAGGAAAGGTTGCTTCAGGGGTTCCTTTGGTATAAGTGACCCGCTACAGCTAAAAGTTTATTAGTTTCATAGTAGAGTTATAATTCTATATTCCAGGCATACATATAACTATATATTTTTCCGAACCCTTTTTCATACCTTTTTTAGCTCAATGAACAACTTGCTTTGGTTGGAATAAAATTATAGTATTTGAAAAATAAAATATTTTTTAAAATTTAGCTAAGATAGCTACAAAGGTCTGTGCCCTAGGGGCACTTTAACATGGTGCAATGGTTAGTAAGTTTGTCTCGCTAGATCACTTATGACTGAATAGTGAGTTCGATCCTCACTGGGTGCTCCATAATTTTGACCTTGTGTGACATCTAAGCTACACTTACGAAAGCATTTCAGTATGCATTTATGCAGATGAAGCCTAATTAATAGATTAAAAAAATGCATTTTATATATATATATATATATATATAATGCATTTTTTTAATCTGGTGTTTTAAATAATTTGTATATATATATATATATATATATATATATATATATATATATATACAAATTATTTGAAACAACTGCTTTGGTCATCATTCTTTCAACAAACGTTTCACTATAGTTTTAGACCCACTGGAGTGACAGGATGTAATTGATTTCTATTTTATATTAGATTATACTATTTGTAGTGGTATGCACCAAAATGAATGTGTTTTGCCAGATGAAATTTGTTTGGACTTGAAAATGTTGCGTCATCCGTGATTACATCAGATTTGTTATCACGCCCGGACACTATTGTTACGAGAGTCGATTAGTTGTCTTGCAGTCATTTTCTGCAATGGACGTTACTCCAAAGAAGCGTACGAAAATTGTAACGCTGAAAAAGCACACTGGCAAGCCTTACAGAGAATTCGCGGGTATTGTTGCCTTTCAACTGTCGGTCATGTCATCCAGGTGAAGAAAGAAATGGGATCCATCAGTCCAAAACGTAAATAAAAATGCGGTTGGAAGAGAAAAGCCACACAAAAAATCGATGTATAAGTGATTAGTGAAAGCGTGAAAGATTCTAAGAAAACATTATGCGTTTTGTTATAATTAATTTTCACAGGGGTTCATATATGTATTTAGATAATTTTTTAACTGTTTTCGATAACATTAATCCAAAATTAAGATATAGTGTATTTTAGAATTTTTTTTAATCAACTAATTAACCTTCTTCAGTTTGTTCCTAATTAACTTCTTTAGCCTCTATTTTTTTTTTAACCAGGTCGAATTTAACTTGCTCAGTGATTAGCCATTATAATGAAAGCATGCATTGAAAACCAGAAAGTATTAAACTGATATCTACCAGTTCGCGATTTTAAATATCGCCTTAAAATAAACACCAATAAAAAAAAACTAACGAAGTAACGGCTGTTTAATCTTGTATTTAAATATCTGACACACTCAAACACACACAGACACACACACACACACACACGCGCGCGCGCGCGCAAACAGATAGATAGATAGATAGATAGATAGATAGATAGATAGAAGTGCGATGGGTAAATTGTCCGCATGTCATATTTGTAATTTCAAGCATAAGCGTTGTTGCTTTTTAAAAAGTGTAAACATGTCAGTTAAGTCCCGTTTGTGACAAAAAGAGTACCATGAGACAGTCCAATCTGCCAGAAACTTGGTAACGGTATGCCGTACAGTTTGGCATTCGCACCGGAAGCCCTAATACGAATATTTCAGCGTGATTACGAAGGTGCGGCAGCTCGGAAGACTCAATTTGACCGTTCTGGGAAAAAAAGAACTCTAGAATATATATATATATATATATATATATATATATATATATATATATATCTTGTATAATGATAATATACACGCAAAAAGGTCTACCTCCTTCTACCGAGCACCCGTAGCTAAGAGGTAGAATCGCCGACTGACCCCAATTCGGTCGGGTTTCAATCCTGGGTACAAAGCAATCGGCTGTCTAACCATACTGATGAGCTGTGATACAGCGAAACAGATCTGTCTGCGGATGACTATATATATATATATATATATATATATATATATAATGTGTGTGTGTGTGTGTATGGTCGAGTGCTCCTGCTATCCACCTAGGTGTGCTTAACAAAATCCAACTGTAATGTGATCGATTCAAATTGACAGCTCAGTACAGTCCATTTCTCCCCGGCACAATGTGGCTTCCCTGTGCCTCTTCTACAAATACTTTCACGAGTTCTGCTCCGATGAACTTAACTCATGGTGCCTATACATAAATTTACTCGAGCCACAGATTAGCAACTAGGTTCCACCCTTTTACTGTGAAACCAATAAATTGAAAACGCAAATTCTACTTCATCGGCTTCTTTTCTCGCACTTCCCGCCTGTGGAATTCTCTTCCATTTACTTGCTTCCCTGACAGCTACATCCGAGAATTTAAATGTAAAGTCAATAATCATCTCCTATCTCACTAAACTGCATCCTCTCTCCTATGCTCCTTTCTTCGTCCACTCCATTCTCATCAGTATTCTCATGCTTCTCTTATCCACTTCCAGACACTCCCTATACCCTCTCACTCTTTTTCATAATTTTTCTCCTATGTAGCCCCTTGCAAAACAGTGGCAGTAAAATGCATTGCTTGTGGCGATATAATTATAGTGTGTGTATGTGTGTGTGCGTGCGTGTGTGTGCATAATTCTGTATATCGCTTTGAAGGAGAATGCAATTCTATGATTACAGATGCGTATACGTAAATGTATAGGCACTGGGAATTAAAAGAAAGTAACTTAGATCTCCAGATAAAATGGGAACTTATAGGCAAGGCTAAGATCCCTAATATCATAAGAGATATGTGTAATCTATGTATCATAGAGAAAATTAAAGTTTTAAAATTTCAAGACCAAAGTATACTCCTAAACAAACGAAGGGAGATCGTAAGTATGTGTCGCCATAGAAATAAGTATAAATTTCAATAATTATCCTATTCCCCCAATTAGTCCCAATAGAATTTTTAAAAAAGTTTTTGTTCAAATTTGGCCAGGCAGTTACTTTCCCACCACCTGCCACTGCTAACTCAAGGCCCAGGCCACATACCTGCCACTACCAAGGAGAAATTACTACTAAATTCCTACCCCCAGCCCAACCCAATGAAAACCAATACATCCAAACTCTTTTCTTTACCTAAACTAACCTCTGGGCATAAAATGTTTTCCTCATTCTCTGTTTATAAGGGGTCGAAGAATACATGCCTTAAAATTTTGAAATTTCCTCACAACGTTTTATCTGAATTTATATATGAGATGAGGTGTTTATATTATTTACATTGTTCGGACTATTTTCCTCATCTTTATTTTCATATTCTTGACGTTTCAGCCGTTGTACGCTCTGACCTTTTTCAGGTGAGTGGAATTTTGAACCAAACCTATTATTTCGGTAACTCGGGCAGATTTTTCTCTTTCCAAAAACTTATAAAATAAAGTTAAAAGGTGATAAGACATTCGGAGATAGCATGACAGATGGAACGAGAACAATCTACTTCAGTGGTCGTAATAAAAGGCTCGCTACAAAATTCCAGTCTTCTGAAGATGGTCCGTGCGTACAATCGCCGAAAAAACCTAAATATGACAATAAAGATGAGGACAACATTCCGAATAATGTAAATAATATATATATATTTCCATCACCAGTGGTGTATTGCAAATTGCTTGAAGATACCCCTCATGGTATAAAACCTATGTCGCGTAATAACTCGTTTACAAATGGAAAATATTTAAAAGTTCTACAATATAATTGTATTGAACACTTTTTATTAAAAATGTGCACTGGTCTAATTTTATTATGACCAAAAACTAAATCAATCAATCAATCAATCAATATATATATATATATATATATATATATAGGTATGTTTGTGTATGTACAAAAAATCGCTAATTTTTTAATCTAATGATAACTTTCGCTGCATACTTAAAGACTCCATTTCAAATTTCGAAAAAAAAAATCACAGAAGTTGCGCACAGAGGCACAGTGAGACAAGCTGCGAGGGTAAAAATGCATAAGCAATGCGTGTTGGGGTGAGACTGAAGATTATAAAATGGCAGGTGGTAAACAGGAGGAGCCTATGTCGACACAAAAGGATCTGCAAGATTCCCTACAGAAGGTAGTGATGGAAAGCGAATTCATGGTTTTTAGCAAAAGAAAGTCCGGCGTGCATTTCACAAATTATATGAACCAAAATAAAACAAGTACAAATGTCGATACAGTGTTGTAACGGAGGACAGAATGTGCGACACGGAATTCTGAATGGATAGCGAAAGATGCTTTCCAAAAGCTAAGTAAGAAACATGAACATTTCCTTAGAAACAAAGAAAAGAGCACTGAACTTTTTTTGAATATCTGAAGAAGAAACTTGTATCAACAGAAAAGTGGTGCTACAGTAGGATGATTAGATTAATATGGACTGAACATAAAAACAACGACGACGTTTTAGAGAATATGGAAACAAAAAGGACTCATAATTAAAATAAGGAAGAGAAAATTGACATTTCTAGGGTTTATAATGAGGAAAGAATACTAGGAAAATCTGACACTGACATGGTATATTGAATGCAGGAGTCAGTTAGTTAAGTGCCATACATGATACACGCTTTGAGAGATCATGTCTCGAAAGAGACATAACTGACTGGGCAGAAGACTATCCCGGTGTAGGTTGCCATTGCCATTGCTTTCTGCGGTAGACTGGTTGCCAACCAAGGCTATAGAACCCAATCTGTCTTTTTATTTAACCCATAACTGGAGGGAAGAGACGGATTAATATCTTTCCTAAATTCGATGCAAAAACGAAACTTAAAACAGCGCATAGCCTATTTCCAACTTTTTACGAATGGATGGCAAATCAGGGTTTAGGATAGGTAGCAAAAAGACATTTCCATAAACTCAACAAGGGTACAAATTTAATAATCTATCTAATTCATAAGGTCAGTAAAAAAAGGTTGTGGCTGAAGCTATCACTCCTATAGCAATGGGCAAATACTGCAGATTTACACCGATGCAAAGGATATTGGCTCAGAATAGAGAGCTGAGTTCGAATTCCACTTGAATTCACTTACTTAATATTGATTTATTGAACACACTATACCTCCCCTGTATATCAGTGAAATGAATTAGATCGCTCTAGCTATTGGGTGCGTATAATGATATGCGCTAAAATGTCTGCCTACTTCCACCGAACGCCCATAACCCAGGAGTAGAGTTGCTGACTGACTCCATTTCGGTCGGGTTTCAATCCTGGGTAAAAAAAGCAATCGGAGTCTAACCGTACTGATGAGCTGTGATACGGCGAAACAGATTAGTCTGCGGATGACAATATATATATTAATCGTTTCACCCCAAGCTATGCGGTAATGCCACTTGTGCACAGGGGGCTATATAAGAAAAGAGTGAAAGTTTAAGCAGAAAGAGTGCGAAGAAAAAGACAAACCGATTACAGGGGGTGTCCGAGAAAGGGCAAGAGAAGGATAGGAATATCAGTGTGAAGACAGTTGAGATGGTAGAGTGAGAAAGGAAAGAACAAGATACACAAGGTGATGGGGAAAGGACAAGAGAAGGACTAAAGTCAAGTGAATAAGAGATGGGAATTGACATCGCATTTAAATTCTTACGTGCATATATGAACCCATCTCTTCTCCTCCCCGCATCTATGAGTTGAATAGCAGGTTAGATTGGGTTCTATAGCCTTGGTTGACAGTACTACAGAAAGAAATGGCAACCTATTGCGGGAAAATCTTCTGCCTGGTCATGGATCGAAAGAGAGACATGATCGCCCAAGTGTGTATCATGTATGGCATTTAACTGACAGCAGACCACAGAGAGTACAGAACTCACAAAACCAACGATGTTTTATGTGATTGACTGGTAACCTTCCCTCAACGTCATGCGTTCTAGATGTTTGTTTGTTTTTCAATCACTTGTTTAATATTCTCCTTTGATCTCGTAAGATAATCGATATTCAACAATATCTTTTCTTTCATTGATCATTGGGTATATCAGTCTCGTCAATTACAAGCTAAAGAGACTGAAGACTTAGTACTTTGGGGAAATGGCAGAGTTTAAAAACAGTAGATACTCTACACTATTTACGCATCGTATCTTCAGCAATGAATTTAACACTCTGCATTGTGTATATTTTCTTCTTCTTCTTCTTCTTCTTCTTCTTCGTGCCTTGTCCTTTCAGGACGTAGACGATCATGGTCTTCCACGTCTCCCTATCCCTGGTGGCTCTTGCACGATTTCTCCTCTTACACCACCCAAACCCCACTCTGCCATTCACTAGCTCAAGACCATAAATCTAGAATATAAATCTATAGAAACTAGCATGGCCACAAAATGAGGGATCAGTTTATACATTGATTAGAATTTAGAATTGATCATTATAATTTCTTATAAACAGTTTGCAAAAGTTGAAATAAACGATGTTAAAATTTAGATACATCTTTTATGTGCCCTGAACTTTCAGGACGTAAGCGATCATAGATTTCCATGTCTCCCTATCACTGGTGGCTCTTAGCACGCTTTCTTCTGTAACGTCTCGAAGCCCCCGTTCTTCATCCACCTGCTCAGGCCCTTCGTATATGTTATCCGCTGCTTTCCTCTGTCTCTTTTCCCTCTATTTGGCCTGTTAGTATCAGGTTCTCTAAGCACTCCCTCCTCACTGCATGTCCCAGGAACTTTAGTTGTCTCTTCCTGATGCTCAGTATTAATTTCCTTTTCGTTTCCATTCTTTCTAACACCTCATCATTGCTCACATGCTCGGTCCACGATATCCGCAGCATCCTTCTGTAAAACCACATTTCAACTGCTTCATGTTTTCCTTTCATCTTTGTTGATATTGTCCAACATTCACTGCCATATTGAAGTACTGGCATCACATAGCAATCTTCTTCTCTGTTTCTAGTGAAAGTTTCTTTTGTCTTAATACTTTACTCAGCTTCTGAAACGCGTCATTCGCCATGCCAATTCGCATTTGGATCTCTGTGTCGCACTTTCTGTCTTCAGTTAGAACACTTCCCAGATATTTAAATTTTCGTACCTGCTTGATTTTAACATCCTCCATCTGTATTTGTTACTTTGGGCTGCACTTTTTGCTGATGACTAAGCATTCAACATGGTAAAATGTGTCTTTCTCTTCCGTTTCCCGATAGCGTAGAGGTAGAACTTCCGACTGATGTCAATCTCGTTTGAAAACAATCGGATGTCTAACCGTACTGATGAGCTGAGGTACAGCGAAACAGGACTGTTTGCCGATGACTTCATATATATATACGTTGCAAAGGACGGCGTATAAAAAAAAGTGGCCAAGTTGATACACATTTATTACTAGTGAAGAAATATTCAGCATCTTATCGTCCATTCGATAACATCTAAGGTATTCCAATTTCCTGCAGGTATTTATTTATTTTTTTACGTTCAGGAGACGAATGGCGATGAAATACCTGCTTTTAGTTGATTGGCAAAAAAAGTGCATCGTTTCTTCATTACTCTTTGCGTCATTTCTGAAAATTGTTTTTATGCTTTTGTTCAAAGGAATCGAAATATTTTAAGTGGCTATTTTGAATTGAAACTGCTAGATGCGTAGCGGTGAAACGGTTACACTTAAGAAAAAATTAATTGCCGAATATAGCTAACTAAAAGAACAAAAGAAAAAAAAGGAGACGATCAAAAAACCCCAGATTAAAGTTATAATCTTATTTTATGTATCTTGTCATATTCGCTATAAAATAACGAAAATGAAAAATTGTCAATTCGACCAAGAAATAACCCACAAAATTCTGAGGTTTCCTCATTGAGACTGATTTTGAGAACAGGATTGGTTCGAGAAATTATCAGCAATTCTGTGCCAAATACACACACACACACATATATATATATATATATATATATATAGTCATCCGTACACAAATCGGTTTCACAGTTAATCAGTACGGTTAGACATCCGATTGCTTTTACCCAGGATTGAAACCCCAACGAATTGACATCAGTCGGCGATTCTACCTCTGAGCTATGGGTGCTCGGTAGAAGAAGGCAGACTTTTAGCATGTGATATACCATGTAAACATACGCCAGTAGCTAAGAGTGTTATAATTATTACTGAATGAATGATGCGTAGATGCTAGAGTATCTACTATTTTTTTCCAAATCTACCATTCTTCCAGAGTGCTCAATCAGGATGTGAGAGCGTAAATAGTCATCCGCAGACAGATCTGTTTCGCTGTATCACAGCTCATCAATGCGGTTAAATATCCGATTGCTTTTAGCCAGGACTGAAACCTGAACGAATTGACATCAGTTGACGAATCTACCTCTGAGTTATATTAACCGGACATTTTATTCAAAGTGTATATTTCTTTCAAGTGGAGTTCGAATTCCACCTGAATTCACTTACGTGCAAACACACTTGTAAAATATATTAATCCGTCGTTTTTCTCTCCAGATGTGGGTTAAATAACAGAACAAATTGGGTTCTGTAGCCTTAGTTGGTAAGAAGTTTACTACAGAAAGTAATGAAAACCTACAACGGGAAAATATTCTGACCCGTCAATTGTATCCCTTTCTTTAGTGGATACTCTAATTAAAATGGACAACAGTTTTTTTATAAACTGTATATGTCGCCTTTATGCCCTCAAGAAATCTTAATAAGGAAAATGTGGTCTTCGGTTGAGTTAGAACCTGCTTCCCTTTCTTTTAGAGAAACGACTGTTGGATCCAAAGAGAGTGGACAATTCTGTAAGGTTCTATTTCCATTTTAACGAGAAAATATTAATTTATTGAAATAGGGGTAACACACTATACCTAACACACACACACACACACACACACACACATATATATATATATATATACAGTACTGTGCAAAAGTATTTGAACAAGAAATATTTTATCTTTTATGAGGCATCAAAATAATGTTTAAAATCACCCCTGTCCTAACAATTTTGCACACTACCGGTAGTGTGCAAATGTATTAAGACAGGGGTGATTTTCCTAAAAATCTCACTGAAATTCAAATCCATGATGAAAAGCTAAGTATATTGCTAATAAATATTGATTATTTAAAACTAGGTGTAAAAGAAATGCATTAAAAAGAAGTTATATTTCATTTTTCCTATTTCTATTAAACAAGTTATTTTGAAACTACTCATTATTCTATTATCCTTGGATATGACTGACTTTTTTCTTATTCCCCCCTCTCGAATTGATAAATCTAATGTTACTTCGCAAGACACACGTTGGGAACAAATACAAGCTGCTTGGCAGGAGATACCATTAGATACATTGAAGAAGCTTGTGATGTCAATGCCTGATAGAATGAAGGCTGTGATCAAAGCAAAAGGCTATTATACTAAATATTAAATTTATTTTGTAACAAGTATTTTTCTTGTAAAACCATTTGTTGAGTAAATCAAAGAAAATTACTTTAATTAAATTGTTTATTTTCTGTCAATATGACTCATAAAAGATAAAATAGTTCTTGTCCTAATACTTTTGCACAGTACTATATATATATCGTTTCACCCCAAACAAGGCGGTAACGCCACTTGTGCGTAGGGGGTTATATAAGAGAAGAGTGAAAGTTTACGCAGGAGGAGAGCGAAGAAAAAGACGAACCGATTACAGGGGGTGTCCGAGAAAGGGCAAGAGAAGGATGGGAATACCAGTGTAAAGACAGTTGCGAGGGTAGAGTGAGAAAAGCAAAAAATAAGATACACACGATGATAGAGAAAGGACAAGAGGACTGGAATCAAGTGAATAAGAGATGAGAATTGACATCGCATATAAAATCTAGGAGATTATAGCCGCCACCGAAACAAGTATATGTATTATTTTAGTTAAAAATTTGTATTTTCAGTTTATTTTTGGGTTCATCCCCCTCCCATCATTTCATTTTTCATTAAATACTTTATATTATATTGTACAGATTATTGTATATATTATATTGTACATAAATACATTTTTATTGTCATGGGTTATTCTCCCTATTTTTAGGTGCCCCTTGTTAGTTTGTGGCATTGTGGTGTATGAAGGATTGGGAGTAGATGGATAGCTTCTTTTGGTGACTGAGCAAATTGTAACGAATGAATGGGTCGTGATAGTGTTTAGCTAGGTATAGGATAGTTAAGCGAGAACCAACCTCTTCCCCTCCCCTTTTCGGCTTTGTGCCACAATTTTGTATTTATTGCAAAATAAATAGTGGGAAGCAAGTATATGGAACGGAATTCCACTGGCGGTAAGTGCGAGAAAAGAAGCTTCGGGAGTAGAAGTAAAGGCTCCATTTGGTTGATTTAACTGTAAAAGGGTGGGACCTTGCTGCCAGTGTGGTTGCTCGAATAACTTCTTGTGGAATTGACGTCAGTGAGCTAAGATCGTCGGAGCAGAATCCATGAATATATTTATTGAAGAAACAGAGAGAAGCCACATCCTGTCAGAGAGAAAATGCCTGGAGTCGATCTGCCCGATGACATTACATAGTCTCCTTTGGAGCCTGTCGAGAACTCTGAGATGAATATATAATTTTAAGGTACGCGATATTTATTAAATAAAATTGGTCAGTATCAGCCATAGAAGGTACGTACATACAAAAATATATTTTTTTATATTTACACACACACACATATATATATATATATATATATTTAAAATATATTTTTACACACACACAGACATATATATATATATAATATTTTTTATATTTACAAACACACAGATATATATATATATATATATATATATATGTCTGTGTGTTTGTAAATATAAAAAATACACAGACACACACACATATATATATAACGGCAACCTTAATTTCTGATTACTCAATTCTTAACTCATGCCTTCAAGGTAAACGATTCGGAAGCCTTGAGTAGCAATCAATCTAATAGAAAACATATTCAAAACCATGGAGAAAATAACGTGAATTCATTCACAAGGGGCCATGCTAATGCACAGATAATAATATAAGGGAAGTTATGATACCCTATATCCCAAAGATATATGGTACTACAAATATCTTCATTTTTGTCAAGTCAGAATGCATTTTCTTTATCTTTTCTTTAATAAAACACTTAGAAATTCTTAAACTTACAATAGTAGTATTCTCAAAGCCAATCCTGACTTAATTCTTAACATCTGGCTGGATGGATTTGGGGGTGTAATCCCTGATACAAATTGTTAATGCACTATTCACACGAAAACGTATTTCTGCAATCCAAAATATGCTTCGGTTTTAAATAATCCACGTAAAGTTGATAATTAATTAAAAAATAAAATGGATATAAACTGGCAATTTTCGTTTTTCTTAATTTTCACCGCAGCTTGCAGGTTGAATATCGAAATTGTTAAAGCCAATTTTTGGTACTTTTTTTTTTTTATCACTGGAAGTTGTTTGTGAAAGAAACAAAAATGTGTTGAATTTAAGGAAATCAAATTAGTGGTAGTGGTGTTAACAATGGTGTTAATAAGGACGGACTAAAACTTGGTTAGTTATACCAGTCTGAAGTGCAGGTTTCGCTATGATTATTATTTCCTGTTTGCCTTGCCGCGCTAAATTACTGTGTTGTTCTCGGTGACAGAATTATGATGAATGAGTGATTTGAAGTAATTGGATAATAAACATTAAACGTGCTCGAACGAAGTAGCCAATCAGCTTCATCTTTTATAAGATTTTCCTTTTAACAATCTAAAATCCTTCCTAATCATAAAATATTAACAGATATGTTCTCCTAACTTAACATAATTTTATTTTGCTTTATTCTCTGTCTTTGTATTTGCGAAGTGGTAACATAATTTCGAGTATTTACACACAGTGTCCGCGGGTTCAAATCCCCATGCGAATAGCTAATTCATTTATCTTTTGATTCTATAAATAATAAATGCCTGAAGCATCCCGATCACAAATCAACTAATATGCTCCGAATTCTGATATTGTTGTCATTATCGTACACTATCAATCGTGTTAGCGTAGACAGTCTGCGATCGATTTCTCTTTGACGTTCGATATTTGCTTTGAAGCTATATGCTTTGGCAGGTGGTGAAGAAAATGGGTCGTGATACAGTTAGAAAGGTAAGTAAATAGATAAGTAGAACTACTGGATTCTATGAACATTGAGCATTTTGGGCACACGCCGACATTCTTTTGGTTTCCACCCCACCACTACGTTACGGTCCTGCGTGTTATTGAATATACGTAAGAAGGGACATACGCATTCGTATGTTTCATGTCTTTATTTCTAGGATGAGGAGTTATCACAACGTTCTAGTTATTATTCGTTATTTAATCAATGGAAAAATAGCCGAGTGGTTTAAAGCATTTGTTCATAATTGTGGCTTGGCAATGTATATTGTACGAAGCAATTCCCACCCCCCTGCATCTATCTTACATATCTACAAGTATAATATTCGTTCATGCTTAGAAAACAGCTGCCACATACAGTCGGCGCCTCTGCTGTTTTGCTTAGAGCTCCTTGATGCCCTTCTCCTAGATGGGTTGACATCTAAGGCTAGAGAGTCTTTTGCTATGCTATTTATCCCATAACTAGGCGAAGTGTCAGGGCTTTCCCTATAAATAGAGTACTGCTGCCACATCTGGTCGGGTGCCCCTTCTATTCTCCTCGGGGTTCTTGACAAAATACAGCGAAGAATCTGTAATGTGATTGATACCGACTTGGCCGACCGCCTGCAGTCTCTCTCTCACCGGCGTGACGTGGCTTCCCTGTGCCTCTTCTATAAATACTTTCATGGCTTCTGCTCTGACGAACTTAAATCATTGGTGCCCCCTAGATGTGAATTTGCATGAGATACTAGATTGGCAACTAGGCCCCACCATTTTATAGTGAAACCGATGAAATGTAACCCAATCGCTCGATGTAATCCCCTGCACTATAGTGGCAGTGGAATGCCTTGCTTGGGGTGACACGATTAAAAAAAAAATAAAATAAAATAAATAAATATTTTGAACTCGGTTTGTTTATTTTAATTTCCGCACAAAAACAATGTACTGAAGCGGATAGAAATGAAACTTCACATTGCAACACAAAACGCAGAACTTCACCACTACTGATAAAGATTTATTTTTTATACATCTGTTCTTAAATGATTAGAATATTGTTGCCACAAATGGTCCTGTGTCCTGCTATTTACCTTGAGCTCCTTAATAAAATACAAAAAAGAATCAGCAATATTAGTGGTGCTGATCTGGCTGCTAGGATTCAGTCAATGTCCCACCGCCGTATGTTGTGTCCCTCTACCTCTGTTCAGATGAGTTCTTCGCTGTGATATCTAAATATTTTTTTGTATTTACGCGCAATACCAGACAGGCGTTGAGATCTCATCAATTGACAGTTGGGCTGGCTAGATGTAACCGTAACTTCTATGCTAATAGTTTCTTTTCTCACACTTATCGTACGTGGAACTCTCTTCCTGCTCCATGCTTTTCCGCCAACTTCAATCTGCAAAAATTTAATTGCAACGGCAATTGTTATCTATTCTCTCCTTGATTACCCTTTCCTCTTTCCGCTCTTTATTAATGTTTTTGTTCCGAATTCTTCCATGACATGTAACCCCTTGTATCTTAGTGGCTTGCTTTCCATGGGGTTAAGTGATATAAAAATAAATTGTGAATTCAATTCTTTTTATGTGTAATGCAGATTAAATAGGGAACAAAGGCGAACAATAACTAAATATTAGTAAAAAAAAAATATCGAAAAAAACTCAAAACCTAACAATGTAAATAAACAGCTCATCTATCAGATGTCTGAGATGAAATATTGTAACGAGTGGCAATTTTACGGGGACAAAGCCAACTACTCCGAATTTTGACATCCCTCGGTTGACCTCTCCTCACTTTTATAAACTTAAAAGATTTATGAAACAGATCAGTCTCTGATTTTCATAAGATTTGATCTTCAGCACTTTTCCCTCTGCGGTTTCTTTTTCATTTAACTTTTTGATGACACATACAGAGACCAGTTTGTAAGAGAAACAAAATAAAACAAACTGATATATAGAAATATCAGTTGCTAGGAGAGGAAGAGACTTAATATTCACATTTTCATATCTGAAGGAAGACATTAATCAGGAATAAAGCCCCAGACTTGATATATAGATACATAGAAAGTCAGGGATTTATGGCCGAGTAAAAGAATTGGTCAATAATTTAGTGACGCAACATACTTATACTCAAACTCATTCCTAAGGTGTGTATACGACAGTGGTGAAGTATGAAAATGAAGACACTGCTTAAGTTTGGCCCCTAAGTGCCCGCCACCTTTAGAGTTCTACAATCACCAGTGTATTTACAATGTCCTCATCTTCATTGTCATATTCACGACGTTGCGACCGTTGTACGCTTCGGCCTTTTTCAGTTAATATATGTTGTAATTTCTAACCGAACCCTCTACTTTGTTCACCGGGGTACATCGTTCTAGTTCCATTTGTCATGCCATTTTTTGGATATATCAGTTTCAGTATTTGTCTATATTTCTGAGATGAGGTTGTATTTACAGTATTCAAACTATTGTCCTCATCTTTGTTGCCATTTGCACGACGTTTCGGCCAATGTACGTTCCGACCTTCTTCAGGTCCTTAAGGACACATAGCCCGATGGATATATACGTTGGTTAGTTTCTGTGACTTGACCCAAAAGAGTTGTGAGTTCAATACCAGGCAACGGCAGTGGTGAACAAGTAACTTGCAGGGTTAGAGGGAGATAACTCATGACTTTTAATCGTGGCGTTGCTACTACGCAAGGAATAAGATTGATATACCCCATTGATTATTATAAACGGTTGGGTTCGATATTCCAAGAACCTGAGAAAGGCCGGAACGTACATCGTACAAATGGCAACAAAAATAAGAACAATAGTCCGAATAATGTAAATACTGTATCTCAGTTTTAGTTAATCTCATTTAGTAACTCAACTCTACAAGTTTTTGTTAATCTCTGCCGTTGCCTGGTACGTTTTAGGTCAAGAGATAGTTTAATACCTTTCCCTTTCCATTTAAAACATGAGAAGCTGTGAAGAACCACGATCGCCCACATGCTGAAGAAGCACGGTATGTAAAAGAAGATATTATTTGCATGTTGCAGCGTTGTTTCGTCGTTTGTTGATAAAATAACAGTGATTAAGACGGATTTAAACAACTGTTTCCCTTACTGTCAGTTTAGGAACTGACAACGGAATAACGCTACTATAAAAACGCAAATGATCACAAAAAAATTCAGCCTCAAATCAGGACATTTCTATCACTATGTCGGTTAAAAAAAGGTGAGATTATTATCATGAATAAAAATACTTGTAATGAAAAAAAAAAGATTATTTCATGATAAAAACGACAAACAAACAGTTCTTAAGCACGAAATTTCAATAAAGCGATTAGAAAGTTAGTCAATAATGTGAACAAGTCATAGTTAAATTTAATCGAATGCTAAAATACATAGGCTTTATTATTTACCAAAACCATGAACAGCACATACGGTGCGATGGATAAATTGTCGCCATTTCATTTTATTTTTATATTTCGCACAACGGGATTCTGCCCCATACCACAAATTTCTGCGATCACATCACCCCTTAAACCAGGCCATCAGACTTCAACCCCCTTATGTGGGTCGCAGTTGAGCGAAAGACCAACAAAACTCCTTGTAATACAAAAGATGAATTGAATGAAAATATTATGACAACGTTTACCAATTTAAAAAAGGTATATGCCCATAAAAGTTGCAGGAGATTTCAAAGGCGACGGAAGGCCGTAGTTGAAGCCTATGGTATGATTTATTTTACCCATTAATGGATCTGTCCTGAATACATATATTAAGAATAACTCTGCTTGTATTCAGAGTTCATCAAAGCTTTGTTTGCCCTCTATGGGACCGTGTCAACGAGTTGACTGCTCGTATCACGCCGCATGAGCTCGTGCTCATTGATCGTGCAAACACCTGCGACAATGTGTCGCCCCCGTTTTCGGGAGTGAAGCAGATGGTGTTTCTGTCGCTGCTGGCCACGGTTCGAATGGTGATATGCACGACGCGACTGGAGGAAGTCTCACGGAGTCGCAGACTTTCACATCAGGATCTGATCCGATATTTTGAACACAAGCTCAAAATTAAGATTAGATGTGACTGGAAACGGTTGACCTCGACAGACTTTAGCAAAAGGTGGGTAAAAGTGGCAAGCCTGGTTTGCGTGACCGGGGCTAGCCTTGATTTTCTCTTTTAGATCTGCTAGTCACATCGGGGTGGATTCCTTTGGAACCTTCCCCTGGTTAATGTACTTCCTTTTTATGTACCTATTTAATGGGAATGAATATGATTCCTAGGTTGTCTCCGGCATTCTTTTATGATCCAGGTCGAGATTCCCATTTTACTCAGTTTTTATTTTTATTTTTTCCCGTTTAATCTCGTTAGGTCAGGATTAAATTCTCGCCCATCAAGATTTGTTTCTCCTCTTGATTTTCTTCCTATGGGCAGAATACAGCGGACGCCTTGTTTTGTGGTTTGGTTGAGTCCAACTAACATCATGATTTTTGTTTTGTAGCTTTTGTTTTAAAAAGAAATTTCTTTTTGGGATGGATCATGCCCCCTCCCCACATATCATTTTATGATATATTTTTCAGACATTTTTGTATTTATAAAACTTTTATGCACATTTGGGGTTTTGTAGGTCCCTGGTACGTTTTGAGGTATTTTGGTGTAGGAAGGATTGAATGCTGATGGACAAATTGTGGTGGACGACAAAATTGTAAAGTATGTTTGGGTCATGAGTCAGCTTAGCTAGGTATAGGATAGGTACTGAAGGCCAGTCTGAGTTTTTGTCCCCGCCCCCAAATCGGCCTTGTGTCATAATTGTATGTTTGATACAAAAAATATTGAGTTCATCAAAGCTCTGATTTTGCTGAACTCTCTTTTTCGGACAGAAGAACTCGGACAAGATGAGACCAAAGAGCAGTCTAAGTAAGGACTGTTTTTTCTTCGGTATCAGCGGAATAATATAGTGCCAAATTGATACAAAAATTCTTGAAAAATGGGCTTCCATTCACGGATATCCGACAAAGAATTATCTAAAATAGCACCTTTAACTTTACAGTAAGCTTACTAGGTTTAGTAAAACAAGTTGGTAAAAGTATATAAATGCAGTTACGTCAGAGACCACCTATTTTCCACCCACCTCGTTGAAAACAAAACAAAACTAATCTCTCTAAAAGCCCAGCCTTAATTCAAAAAAATTACGTCTGAGACCTCCTGTTTTGCCGCCCGCCTCGTTGGAAAAAATTAATCTTTCTAAAAATTCAGCCTTAATCAAAAAATTACGCCAGAGACCACCTATTTTGTCATCCACCGCGTTGGAAAAACTAATCTCTAAAAACCCAGCCTTGTTTTTCTATTGAGGCAGGGTACATCCAAGATCAGTATACCCCGGTAGAGATAAATCCTATAGAGGAAAAAAAAAAAACAAGATCAGTGGGCGAAAGTTTGTATAAATAATAAAAAAAAAAGCGAAACTGTATTTTGTTTTTTTTGGCATCAGTACATACACTTAGCTGTTTATCAACCACAACGAGAAAGATCAGGGCTAACGAGCAGCCACTAAAAACATTTCTTGAAACCGGAAACACTGAAAATTTGTAAGTTAAGCATATCGAAAAAAATTCATGAAGAATCCACCCTTGCCTAAACAAAGCTCATTTCTTTCCATGCAAGTAGTTTAGTTGACCAGAAATATAGGGTATTTTACACAAAGTAGTAAGATGTATACTGATGAGGTATTTATGTTGAGACCTAATATTAGGAAACACATCTTTGCGTCAGTATTCATTAGTAAAAATACTCTTCAGAGATTCTAAGCTGGCCCTTAAAGTTTGCGGTCTAGCAACCGTAATAATTCTGTACCCAGCACTTTTCAACAATCTAACACCCAGCTGTAAGCTGGCCCTTAAAGTTTGCGGGCTAGCAACCGTAATAATTCTGTACCCAGCACTTTTCAACAATCTAACACCCAGCTGTAAGCTGGCCCTTAAAGTTTGCGGGCTAGCAACCGTAATAATTCTGTACCCAGCACTTTTCAACAATCTAACACCCAGCTGTAAGCTAATGGCTTCTAAATCAAGATGATATGCAGAAGTGGATAAATTATTTCTCCAAACCAAATTTTCTCGTATGTTCAAGGAAGGTATAATCGAACCAAGCCATTCGACCGTGGAGAGCGCAAGCCTTCATAGTTTATTCTGAGAACAGGTAAAAACGAATGCTAATCGACGTTTCTCAAACGATAAACCGAATTGCTGGATACCTACCCAATTGGCAAGAATAAATGAGGTATTAGAAAAACACCCAACACCCCAAATAAGTCTACAAAAAGTCATCAGGCCCAACGATAAACCATATACAGATTTTCAGGCGAGCGGCAAACTTTAACCCTCTAGGGCCATTCATATCATATTTGATACAGTATGAAAACAAGCCTTGAAAAACATATTTTCCTGAAAAATTTTTTAAGAGAAATATTTTATAAATTTCAAATGAAAGCAGTACTGACTGCTCAGTCAATGAATACCAAATGTTTCCTTATAGGGAAATACTGTATCAAATATGATACGAATAGCCCTAGAGAGTTAAGAAGTTCGTGAAACTAACGAGACAGATATCTTTCAAAGGGTAATAAAGATAACCTGCTTACATCGATAAGGTATCCATTTACGGGAAAAAATCGAGTGGAACATGACAGTAATCTCAAATTATTCATGGCAGTTGTTAAAAGCTACAAGCTGACGCTTAACCAAGGCAAATATCTTTTTAAGCGTAAAAATATAAAACTACTTGGAAATATAGCCAGCAAAAATAATATAAAAAACCGATCCAGAAAATCTGAATCCATTACTCAGCCTACCAATCCCAAAAAATCTACCCGCTCTACGCCATGCATACACAATGCTCATTGGATAACGCTGTTTTCAGAAAAAAATTAACCCCCTAAAAAATGTGTCCAAATTTTCGTTATCGCCCACCGCAGAGAAAACGTGTTCAACATGGGTATTGCTATAGCAGCCATTACTACATCGGATCAGACATGATCAGTTAAAAAAAAAAAGTGAAGATAGCCAGGTAGAAGATGGGACTCGATAGACGTAACATACCGTCCCGTGGACGCCTTCTCTCTTGTATGTAACTCGACTCCTATCAAAGAACAGTTAATGATATTATAGAGTTGTGCCACCCGGATATTACACGCATGGTTCACATAATCAAAACCATAAACCATCTCTACTCATTAGAGGATGTGAAAGAGATTGCCAATTCATGCAAGATTTGCGCTGAAAATAAACCCAGGCTGTACTGACCTAACACCAGTCAGTTAAGTGCCATACGTGATACATGCTTTGGGCGATCATGTCTCGAAAGAAACATGACTGACTGCGCAGAAACTTATCCCGCAGAAGTTTGCCATTACTTTCTGCGGTAGACTGGTTGCCAGCTAAGGCTATAGAACCCAATCAATCTTGTTATTTGACTCCTAGCTAGAGGGGGAAGAGGTGTATTATATTATTAAGTAGTAATTAGTAGGGGTCAGTTTATTACTTCATAACAATATAAAACTGATCCCCCACTTAATGCCCAGTAGAAGTCTTAATCATGTTTTCAACTATAATAGTCAGTCAGTCAGTTACGTGCCATATGTGAGACACGCTTTGGGCGATCATGTCTCAAAAGAGACATGACTGACTGGGCAGAAGATTATCCTGTAGTAGGTTGCCATTACTTTTTGTGGTAGACTGGTTGCCAGCCAAGGCTATAGAACCCAATCTGTTCTATTATTTAACCCATAACTGGATGAAAGAGACGGATTAATACCTTTCCCAAGCGTATTTGTGCGTAAGTGAATGTGAAGAATTACAACTGGAATTCGAATTCGGCTCCCCGATTTGTCGTTCTGAGTTGATATCCACTGTACCAAAACGCACATCCCGACCTAGCACCAGCAAGGTCATAAAAGCCACGCAAATCTACGAAGGAATCTCATTGGATTTTAATGGTCCAGTTTCGTTAAAAAAAATACTCAAAACAATAATTGACGAATACTGAGCACCTCCTTTCGCGATACCATGCCCAGATATCCACTCTACAATGGCTATACAAGCAGTTTGCTCAGTTTTTGCCGTCTTCGGGCTACTCTCGAAAAGATATTTTTCTTTATGTCTGAATGCGTACGGCGATTCCAACAAGAGCAAAAAGTAGCCGTAAGTATAACAATACCATATAACTCTTAAGGCTATTGCCAGTGTGAGAGGTATAATGGAATTATCTGGAAAATAGTTGAAATAATAGCTAATGATGAGGGTGGTAGCTGTAGAGAATTGGAAAAAATTACTCTCAGTGGCCCTTTATGCTATTAGAACGCTGCTATAGACAGCAACTAACATAACACACTCTGAACGATAACTCGTTTCTAAGTAAAAGCAACACCGTAACTTCTTGGCTCTCAAAACCGGAAATGATATTACTAAAAAGACACGCGCTACTGAATAAAAACGAATCACTGATGGATCAAGGCGAGCGACTAGATTACAACCGGCAGAATTCGAATGTCCGATGAACAGAATAAACGCAGTTTCACTAGGAGACCTGATTCTAGCAGGGGAAGAATCAGGACCCAAGGGCGATCTCCAGGACACTTCAACGGATTTTGAAGAGACACACATGACAGAGACAGAAAAATATGCGTTCTCCGACATAAGATTTCTAGAATATTCATCCCGTAAGTGAAAATATATAAATATACAAGCAGTATAGCTCGGCGTTGCTCGGGTGTAATGAAAGCTTTAAAACTAATCCATGGTCCTGCAGCTCAGACTCTTTAGACGTTAGCATGAAAGACCAAAAAGCAATAGTTGTTTCCAGTTAAAGCGAAACCGTAGACTGAAAGAAAAATGAATAGATGTAAATCAAATTTTGGTTTCCTGGTATCGATATCAAATATTTTCTTTTCGTCGTAAACTGAATTTTGAAGGCTAAATAAATCTTCTGAGTAAATGGTATCATGTCTGAGATTAAGAACTACAATTATATCTACATAGAGCCAAACCGGAAGCAAAAACTAAAATAAAAGGGCTGAAAAAAATACAGACATACAGGCAGATAAACAGACAAACACACACAAACATCTTGCCTTTTATATATTATCGATTTTCTGCACTATTGTAAGAACTGCAACTTAGAAACTTCTGAATATCGTTTCTTATGTCTTTCTCTATGAGTGTATCAAATGTCATTTAAATCGGACCACTCCTTCTATAAGCCGATTTTTTTCTATTATCGATATTTATCGGGGGTACCTCGACACAAAACCTAGCTAAGAACACTCGCAGACGCTTATAGTACAACTGTGTAAATTTTCAAGATAATCGATTCAGCCGTGTTGGAGTCTATAGGTAACGGAGACACACACACAGACAGAGTTCCATTTATAAATAAGTTTAGATACTGTTTAAGAAATAAACGAAGCGTCTTCTCAGAGATGACCATCCACAAAAAATAATAAAATATGCCGGTTTAATAAATAAAAGAAATCCATATCTTCTTTACATAGACGCATAATATAATTAAGATCATCTTTGTCTATATTTCTGAGATGAGGTAGTGTTTACAGTATTTGCATTATTCGTACTATTGTTCTCATCTTTGTTGCCATTTGTACGACGTCTCGGCCGCTGTACGCTCCGGCTTTCTTCAGGTGCTAAGAATTTCGAACCGAACCCTTCATTACAATCACTGGTGTATATCATCCTCATTTCCCTGCTGTAGCCTGGTATTGAACTCACAACTCTTTGGGTTAAGTCACAGGTACTAAACAACATCTATATCCACTGCGCCATGTGTCCTTAAGGAAATTCCTAGCACCTGAAAAAGGCAGGAGCGTACAACGATAAGGACAATAGTCCGAATAATGTAAATGCTGTAAAATAAGATCATATATATATATAATCATATCACCCCAAGCAAGGCGGTAATGCCACTGATGTGCAGGGGGGGGCTACATAAGAGTGAGAAGATTAGAAAAGAGAAAACCGGAAACCGCATCCTAAACAGGAAACAAGGGATGAGGCTCTTCACCTGTTCAATAGATGTGGGTGGAGTGTGAACAGGGCGATAGTTTAGTCTATCTACTCCAATTGAAAAGAAAACAGTGAGTAGATTAGAAAAGAGAAAATCGGAAACCGCATCCTAAACAGGAAACAAGGGATAAGCCTCTTCACCTGTTCAATAATATATATATATATATATATATATATATATATATATATATATATATCTTTTCAAACAAATAAGAAATATTTATGAAGAGTTTTCTACTTCGTTAGTAAGCCTGTGAATATCACGTCAACTGTGAGCCTTTCTTGTCGATGAAGATTTTTCTTTTATGGTGGTCAAGAATTAGAATTTGATTATCTCCCTTTAATCGTTTTCAAAATCATGTTTGATCATTGACTGTCTCAGACGGTTTACGTATCTTTTTCTTTCTCTCTCTGTCCGTTTACATAGCACTTTCGCTCTATCAACTAAGTTTACATAGTTTACTCTCCCACTCTCTCACCCCTCTCTCTCTCTTACTATTTTTCTCGTGTGTTTCTTAAAGATCTTTAAGTCTCTTTCTCTATCGACATTTTTACCGTGTTCACATCTCTCTCTCTCTCTCTCTCTCTCTGTCACATTCACTCAGTACCAACTCTGTTAAATGTGTCTGAATTTATCTATACCATTTTACGCAGTTTGTTTCTCGGGATGTGTTTACGCTTCAGTTTCCAAAGTCGCGCATTATGGACAGAAATTCGAAATAAGAATTTGGGAAGAGGAGTTCGAAATCCAGGCAGGTTCATTATATCCATTACGCAAAAATAATGTGGGAAATGTTATAAATTCATCTCCTGCCCATTGTTCCTTTCTAACTAGCTTGTACTCCTCACTCTTTTCTAATTAATCTTTCTACATTTGTGTAACCCCCTGCACATCAGTGGCGTTTCTGCCTTGCTCGGGGTGAAATGATTAAAATATATATATATATATATATATATATATAAACTTTTTTATAAATGGAACTTTGTCTTTGTGTGTCCGTCCGTTACCCATAGACTCCGAAACGGCTGAACTGATTTTCTTGAAAATTTACACAGTTGTACTATAAGCATCTGCGAGTGTTCTTAGCTAGATTTTGTGTCGAGATATCCCCGATAAATATCGATAATCGAAAAAATCGGGTTATAGAAAGAGTGGTCCGAATTTAATTAAATTTGATACACTCATAGACAAAGGCATAAGAAACGGTATTCAGAAGTTTCAAGGTTGCAGTTCTTACAATAATGCAGAAAATCAATAATATATATAAGGCAAGATTTTTGTGTGTGTGTCTGTTTATCTGCCTGTATGTCTGTATTTTTTTCAGCCCTTTTATTTTAGTTTTTGCTTCGGGTTTGGCTCTAAGTAGGTATAAGTGTAGGTTTGTCTCAGCCATGATACCATTTACTCAGAGGATTTATTTAGCCTTCAAAATTCAGTTTACGACGAAAAAAACTGATTTGATATCGATACCAAGAAATCAAAATTTGACTTACATCCATTCATTTTTCTTTCAGTCTACGGTTTCGCTTTAACTGGAAACAACTATTGCTTTTTAGTCTTTTGTGCCAACGTCCAAAGAGTCTGAGTTCCAGGACAATGGATTAGTTTTAAAGCTTTCATTACACCCGAGCAAAGCCGGGCTATACTGCTAGTATACATATATATATATATATATATATATATATATATATATATTAGCAGTATGTCCCAGCGTTGCTCGGGTGTAATGAAAGCTTTAGTTCTTTCTCGGTGTGTATTTCAAGACGAACTTAATTATAGTATAACAATTACTATTATTAGCAGAATTATTTCTGTTGCTATTAATATTGTTATAATTATTATAGTTACATATGTGAACAGTATAAACAGAAATTCTGTTAGTATGCCGTTGCTTGAAACAGCTTATGATGCTCTGGAGTGATTAGCTTGGTGAGAGTAGTAGTGGGTCTGGGAGTCACCGTTCTATGGATAAAGGAACTTGGATGAGTCCCACTACGGAACATGTTTATAGAGTTTAATTCTTTGCCTCTTTGTCAGCGGGGCCAGTGGTACAGTTGGTATGACTTTTGCTTAAAAACGTAACTGTCTGGCTTTCAATTCCTGATAGTGGATGCGCGCTGCTGTTGAGTCCCAAATATGGAACGAAACGGTCGTCCAAAGCTTTCTGTTGAGGTCTAATAAAAAAGAAAAACTCGATGAATTACTATATAGTACTGTGCAAAAGTATTAGGACGAGAACTATTTTATCTTTTATGAGGCATATTGACGGAAAATAAATAATTTGATTAATTTTATTTGATTTACTCAACACATGCTTTAACAAAAAGAAAAGTTACAAAATTTAATATTTAGTATAATAGCCTTTTGCTTTGATCACAGCCTTCATTCATTGACATTACAATCTTCTTCAATATATCTAATGGTATCACCTGCCAAGCAGCTTGTATTTTTCCCCAAAATGTGTCTTGCGAAGTAACACTAGATTTATTAATTTTCTTTTTTTATCGAAAATATCCCATAGATGTTCAATATGATTGAGATCAGGGCTTTGTGGGGGCCAATTCAAATTCTGAAGCCTTCCTTTCTGTTACTTTTTACTTAAATAATTCTCATAAAGGTTTGAAGTATGTTTATGGTCATTGTCTTTTTGGTAAATAAATCCTTGTCCTAATACTTTTGCCCACTATCAGTATTGTTCATAAGTGTTAGAACATGGGTGATTTTAAACTTTATTTTGATGCCTCATAAAAGATAAAATAGATCTTGTCCTAATACTTTTGCACAGTACTGTATATAAAAGTGACGAGGGCGGACATTATGTATTTGTTTGTTTGATAGATTCGACTTAGCGTCTGCATTTTGCGGTCTTGCTCGACGAGAGTTGCGCTCAGATGTAGATCAAAATTTTAGAACACTAACGACACCTTGAAGTTTTTCAGAAAGCCAAAATTAAGGGTAGAAAAATATATATTATCACCACACAGTCAGCGATCAGTTTATGTATTGATTACACTATAGAATAGATCACCCACTTTATATTATATATATATATATATATATATATATATGGTAATATTTTTTATTATGATGTTATGATAAAAACTTACTTTACTGCAACACAAGATCCGTTGGGTTTCGGTACTAAAACATTAGCACCTCGTCAGCAATATTATCTTATATAATGCCCTACTAAATATCGAGCACTTTTAATAAAGTAAATCACGATACACAGTGGACTGCCAACACACTAGTTTGTACTACTTCTAATATGTATATATATATACATATATTGTGTATTTGTCATTTTTATCACCAGTTAACAACCAGCGACTGACAAAGTACAATTCAGAGTACTGCAACATGAAATCTTTTGTGTAGCGATATAAAATGTTTTTATTATAATCACTTATAATAAAATATTATAATATATATATCTCCCTCCTGTCACACTCATGGAGAAAAGGACAATATCAAGGCATCAGCGGCTCATTTCATTAGAGAGACAACATCGAGACAGCGTCGGCTCAGGTCATTTTCTTTACTGCCAGTTATTAATGCTCATGCTGCGTGTTTGCTCTTAACAGTGCTTCGCTCTTTATATTTTTGTAATAATTATGTCGTCGAGTAGTGAAGAATATGAATATATTCTCTCTATTGCAATGAAGACCGTTGTGCATTTTATTATATAGTCCTGAAACATTTTGCCGTCATTTTTGACCGCTGGGTTACACTTGTCATAGTAGTAATGATGACAATAGTAATAAATGAAGGGTAAATATTTGTTATCTTCTAATGGTCATTCTGTATTCATTTGTTAATCATCCGTCATTTTTACAGGAAAATACGTTTCTTGAACCCATTAGCTGTTATTCCTCTTTCCAGTATTGATGGAGGTTTTCTTCCTTGTCTTTTGTTCGAGTAAGTGCGGAAAGTCAACATCTTGATTTTATTATTTTCTATTCAAATTATATCCGCTATCCATTTTAAATGTTGCTGCTGTTGAAATTGGTACAATTCCTTGTGATTCTATAACGCCAGTCTATGAGGTTCGAAGAAGGAACGTCCTCTCGAAGACCTTAAGTTTTTAATAGATCGAAGCCATTTTAACCATTCATCTGAGAAAGAGATTGTAAACAATTAACTGTTGACAGTTTAGCCATTTCTAAACTAGTTGGGCCCCATGCATAAAAGTAGAGCTTAAAGCCATTTTAACTTATGGAGTCAACATTAGGCAACGTAATGTTACTTTGCTTCGTTCTCACTGATTCAATTAAACGGTTGAGTGTACCAAATAAGACGAGAAAATTAGTAAAAATACATCTGAACTGTTCGTATCTTTTTTTTCAAGATTTGGCTTAAATAACGGAATATCTTAATTAACTTGTAAACAAATTAGCCGCTATATATCACTTGAAACATGGCTATCTTAATATAGAAATCCAAAGACACGTAATTAGATATGTTTAAATGTATAATCGAAATACAAGACTTATCGATGTCAATCTGATATTTTTTTAATGAAATTAGCCAGGAATGTTTTCTGTGACAATGATATAGTATCATTGTTTCATAAGCTGAGATTGATTACCAATATCTCTTTCTGCCAGTCTCAGCTGAATATTGTCTCAACAACAGCAGTAGCAGCTTCACCATTGTCAATAATAACAATAATAATATACTTGTTGTAGATTCTGTTTAATCATATTTACGCAAATAAGCGCTCGGCGAACCCACTTCAAACTTAATTAAATAAATGATTCCGTTTTTGTTGTTTACTGCCAAAATTCTAATCGTGTTTTCTTTAGATTTGTTTAACGATTTTTTGGTTTTTCATCATCCTAGTTTTTATGTGTTTTATCGTAGTAATTCGCGCGAAATGCTTCGCAAAACGCCGGCTTCCGGATACGTAATCTCTTGCAAGTCACATGCAAACGCGGAAAACGAAATCAGAAAATAAATAAATAAATCCCGAATACATTAGGAGTACTCTTTACAATTCTCTTCAAAAAGCTATTGAAGCTTTTTCAGATAAAATTTCATTTGAAAAAAATGTATAACCGTAGTGTGCAGAAATATTTAAATATTGTGAATATTTTTTAGGCTTGATAATGCGTGCTTTTAACATCATAACATAAACAAAAAAGGCTGTCGTATTTGAATGATAAACACTAATGTGTTAGATTTCAGTAATTATTAATCCGATTTTAACTGAGGTCCATTGTACCATGCTCGAAGGCATGGGACAAAATGTGCGGGTGGCCTCTAGGTATCCGTTTCACATACAACATACATTTCTGTGTGAATATTTAAATGCAAAATATACGTAGAGACGAGCGTATATATATATATATATATATATATATATATATATATATATATATAAAATGTGTATTTAGGCATCAAAGATTTAAGAAATGAGCTGTAACTTTGACGGTTAAAGTCATATCTTTCAATTTTAATACGTGAAGTATTATCCGTGAGTACGAATATATTTTATTAAAGATAAGTCGACACAATGTTTGCAATTTATTTAAACTTATATATATATATATATATATATATAATGTGAGTGTGTTCTCTGATTACGCTATAAAATCGGCCTTTCCTCGACGTTTCACCAGTACCTTGGTGGGTGAATATCCGTCTGCTGCCAATTAGTCGTGTTACAGTCCCGACTAGAAGCAAATTTGTAAATCTAACGTCACGGAAGAGTTGTGATATAGCGAAACAGTCCTGTCTGTGGTTGCATTTTTAAGTACACCACTGTACAAAATGATTAGGACAATAACTATTTTATCTTTTATAAGGCACCAAAATAAAGATTAAAACCACCCTTGTCCAAACACTTTTGCACACTACTGGTAGTATGCAAAAGCATTAATTCAGGGTGAGTTTCCTAAAAAACTCACTAAAATTCAAATACAGTGTGAAAAGCCAAACCTTTGTAAGAATTATTTAACTAAAAAGGACGAGAAAGGAAGGCTTCGCAATTTGAATTGGCCCCCCACAAAGCCCTGATCTCAATCTTATTGAACATCTACGGGGTATTTTGGATAAAAAAAAATTGATAAATCGAATGTTACTCTGCAAGGCACACTTTGGGAACAAATACAAGGAGATACTATTAGATATACTGAAGAAGCTTGTGATGCCAATGCCTGACAGAATGATGGCTGTGATCAAAGCAAAAGGCTATTATACTAAATATTACATTTATTTTGTAACAAGTATTTTTCTTGTAAAACCATTTGTTGAGTAAATCAAATAAAATTACTTTAATTAAATTGTTTATTTTCTCTCAATATGCCTCATAAAAGATAAAATAGTTCTTATCCTAATACTTTTGCACAGTACTATATATATATATATATATATATATATATACATACACACTAGGTGCGATTGGTAAATTGTCGCAATTATTTTATTTCAAAGCAAAAGGCTATTATGCTAAATATTAAATTTATTTTGTAACAAGTATTATTTGTTAAAGCATTTGTTGAGTAAATCAAATAAAATCACTTTAATTAAATTGTTTATTTTCTGTCAGTATGCCTCATTAAAGATAAAATAGTTCTTGTCCTAATACTTTTGCTGTGTACTGTATATGTATGGATATATTAATTAGCATAGAAAACATTTCATGCATTACATTTCTTTAGCATGACTGATGCTAACGACCAGGTGAGAAACTCTTTGCAGGGAACTGGACCCTCGTTTTCAACAGACATGAAATGGAGGGATTATATTGAATCGATTTCTGATTCTACTGCAAAGAAATTTGCCAGACAAACTTTCTCGTCTAAAATGCATATCGAAAATTTATAAATTTACTATTTGTCCTAGCATTGAATACTATTCTTATATCTCGACAGAATCCAAAGAAGGGTATGTTATGTAATCAATATAGACCTGGCATCACGATTAGTAACTTTTCTCACATCCATGATGTGGCTTCTATCTGTATTTTCTATAAATATTTTCATGGCAATTGTTCTCTGATAAGCTCAAATCCTTGTAAGGAATTTAAACGTGTTTCTAGGATGCTAACTAGGCCTAACCGTTTTATTGTTGAACTAAATAGATATTACAGTAAGTTATAATCTAATACTTTCTGTTTTCGAACTTGTCACCTATAGAATTCTCGTCCGGCTTCTATCTTCGCCGTCACCTACAATTCTTAATGCCAATCGACATATTCTTTCTTTCTGAATCCCGTTCTTTGATTGTCCTTTCTCCTAATTAAAGTCGTCTCCCCAGTTAACGCACTCGTCTGAATGGATTTTCTTTGTTGACCTGAATAATTTTTTTACTTAAATGTTATTTTTAGTGGATACCCATATTTGATTTGAGTCATTTTAAACAGTATTTTATTTAGCCCACAGTCTTGACATTCAATCATTGTTTTTTACGGAAATACACGCTCCGGCTGATATTCGAATCCGCGTCTACCTCTAAATGAGAAACCGTCGTTTGATTACGACACACTTTGAATAGTGGAGTATGAAGAGATTTACATGGAAGCGGGGTTGTCGGAAAGCTCACGTTATGACCTGTTTTCTCGAACTTCGTTAAATAAAATAATGAACGAATTTTGTTGGAGAATAATTTCTTGATAGCAATAAAAAAAAATTGTATGAATGCAACATTTTTTTATGATCGCGTATTTATATTTTTATAAAAAGGTATGTAACTATGAGATGCTACACAAAATGTCAGGCTATTTTGAGAGCCAAACTGGATACATGTGAATATGAGATGCTGCAATAATTTCCAGGCTATTTTGAGAGCCAAACTGGATACATGTAAATGTGATATGCTACACAAAATATCAGGCTATTTTGAGAGCTAAAATGGGATGGATGTAAATGTGATATGCTACACAAAATATCAGGCTCTCTTTTGAGCTAAACGGGATGGATGTAAAATGCATATGCTACACAAAATATCAGGCTCTTTTGAGAGCTAAACGGGATGGATGTAAATGTGATATGCTACACAAAATATCAGGCTCTTTTGAGAGCTAAACGGGATGGATGTAAATGTGATATGCTACACAAAATATCAGGCTCTTTTGAGAGCTAAACGGGATGGATGTAAATGTGATATGCTACACAAAATATCAGGCTCTTTTGAGAGCTAAACGGGATGGATGTAAATGTGATATGCTACACAAAATATCAGGCTCTTTTGAGAGCTAAACGGGATGGATGTAAATGTGATATGCTACACAAAATATCAGGCTCTTTGAGAGCTAAACGGGATGGATGTAAATGTGATATGCTACACAAAATATCAGGCTCTTTGAGAGCTAAACGGGATGGATGTAAAATGTGATATGCTACACAAAATATCAGGCTCTTTTGAGAGCTAAACGGGATGGATGTAAATGTGATATGCTACACAAAATATCAGGCTCTTTGAGAGCTAAACGGGATGGATGTAAATGTGATATGCTACACAAAATATCAGGCTCTTTTGAGAGCTAAACGGGATGGATGTAAATGTGATATGCTACACAAAATATCAGGCTCTTTGAGAGCTAAACGGGATGGATGTAAATGTGATATGCTACACAAAATATCAGGCTCTTTGAGAGCTAAACGGGATGGATGTAAATGTGATATGCTACACAAAATATCAGGCTCTTTTGAGAGCTAAACGGGATGGATGTAAATGTGATATGCTACACAAAATATCAGGCTCTTTTGAGAGCTAAACGGGATGGATGTAAATGTGATATGCTACACAAAATATCAGGCTCTTTTGAGAGCTAAACGGGATGGATGTAAATGTGATATGCTACACAAAATATCAGGCTCTTTTGAGAGCTAAACGGGATGGATGTAAATGTGATATGCTACACAAAATATCAGGCTCTTTTGAGAGCTAAACGGGATGGATGTAAATGTGATATGCTACACAAAATATCAGGCTCTTTGAGAGCCAAACGGGATGGATGTAAATGTGATATGCTACACAAAATATCAGGCTCTTTGAGAGCTAAACGGGATGGATGTAAATGCATATGCTACACAAAATATCAGGCTCTTTTGAGAGCTAAACGGGATGGATGTAAATGTGATATGCTACACAAAATATCAGGCTCTTGAGAGCTAAACGGGATGGATGTAAATGTGATATGCTGCTAATAAAATATCAGGCTCTTGAGAGCTAAACGGGATGGATGTAAATGATATGCTACACAAAATATCAGGCTCTTTGAGAGCTAAACGGGATGGATGTAAATGTGATATGCTACACAAAATATCAGGCTCTTTGAGAGCTAAACGGGATGGATGTAAATGTGATATGCTGCTAATAAAATATCAGGCTCTTTTGAGAGCTAAACGGGATGGATGTAAATGTGATATGCTACACAAAATATCAGGCTCTTTTGAGAGCTAAACGGGATGGATGTAAATGTGATATGCTACACAAAATATCAGGCTCTTTGAGAGCTAAACGGGATGGATGTAAATGTGATATGCTACACAAAATATCAGGCTCTTTTGAGAGCTAAAACGGGATGGATGTAAATGTGATATGCTACACAAAATATCAGGCTCTTTTGAGAGCTAAACGGGATGGATGTAAATGTGATATGCTACACAAAATATCAGGCTCTTTTGAGAGCTAAACGGGATGGATGTAAATGTGATATGCTACAATAAAAATATCAGGCTCTTTTGAGAGCTAAACGGGATGGATGTAAATGTGATATGCTACACAAAATATCAGGCTCTTTGAGAGCTAAACGGGATGGATGTAAATGTGATATGCTACACAAAATATCAGGCTCTTTGGAGAGCTAAACGGGATGGATGTAAATGTGATATGCTACACAAAATATCAGGCTCTTTTGAGAGCTAAACGGGATGGATGTAAATGTGATATGCTACACAAAATATCAGGCTCTTTGAGAGCTAAACGTGATGGATAAATGTGATATGCTACACAAAATATCAGGCTCTTTTGAGAGCTAAACGGGATGGATGTAAATGTGATATGCTACACAAAATATCAGGCTCTTTTGAGCTAAACGGGATGGATGTAAATGTGATATGCTACACAAAATATCAGGCTCTTTTGAGAGCTAAACGGGATGGATGTAAATGTGATATGCTACACAAAATATCAGGCTCTTTTGAGGAGCTAAACGGGATGGATGTAAATGTGATATGCTACACAAAATATCAGGCTCTTTTGAGAGCTAAACGGGATGGATGTAAATGTGATATGCTACACAAAATATCAGGCTATACTGAGAGCTAAACGGGATGGATGTAAATGTGATATGCTACACAAAATATCAGGCTATACTGAGAGCTTAACGGGATGGATGTAAATGTGATATGCTACACAAAATATCAGGCTATACTGAGAGCTTAACGGGATAGATATAAACATGCGATGTCAGACTATTTTTATAGAGATAAAAGAGATTGATGCGGCACAAACTTTCAAATATTTTTGAGACCAATTGCAAGGTAAACGTGATACAACTTTGTCGCAAGTATGGCACCTAGTTTTCATTTTCTCCAGGTAACTACGTACAATAAAGTTAAGCTGTAGTTACAAGTGTATAAATCTACACTTGTAACTACAGCTTAACTTTCTTGTATCTTCATTATAGAATCTCATGACCCTTTATGTAAAATCTAAGATATATAAATTTGTATGGATTTGTATTTGTGATACATACGTCCGAAAGATCTTGGTCCAACCAAAGCACCTTTCAAAATTAAAAAAAACGCACTTAGCTTTTTGATCAGATTGTGAAAACTGTGTTGAGCTGAGGACTTTTTGCCATCCTCTTTGTGGAATCAACATTGAAATGTATATTTCTATCTATGTATATATATCATAAAATAAATTTTACGAAGCATTTATTGATGACAAGATTAAACAAGTATAAACACTTGGCAGAATATGGGGAAACCAAGAGTTAATCAATATTACATATATTTTCTTTTAATTTCTCCACTGTTAATTTGAAAGTTATGTTTTATATTCATTAAATAAATTAGAAAATCATTTCAAACCTGATGAATTAATGTCATTAAATATTTCTCCTAATTGATAAAATATCTATACAAACAATAAATTCTAGTATTTTCAACATTATTTTTTATCTGTTTTTTATTTGCTGATTCTCTGAATAATAATAACAATGACATATTATCGTTTGAACAAAAAGGGTGCAAACGTGGCTGTTACGGATGTAAAGACTAATTACTTATTAACAGGATGAACTTGGAAAGACTGCTTCAATGCAAAGAAAAATCTTAATATTACCTGAATAGATTATCGTAAGGCATTCGATAGTGTACCACATTCCCAGATCTTAAAGATTTAAATATGTGAAAGGTATCACCCGTCATCATCAATTTCATCAAGCAGTGTATGTCGATATGGAAAACAACTCTTTACCTCAATCATATAAATGGAACCTATAAACCTGGTGAAATAAACATCAAAAGAGGTATATTTCAAGATCACTCTTTGTCTTCCTTACTATTTAGCATATCATTAATAGTATTAACCAGTCAACTTACCAAGACAGAATATGATTATAAAATAGCTAAAAAAAAGCCATCTATTTTACATGGATGACTTAAAGTTGTATGCTAAGAATGATAATGAGCTGGAAGGTCTTCTGAAAACTGTAAATTGCTTCAGTGAAAACATTAGAATGAAATTCAATTTGAATAAACGTGTTAAAGCTAGAGTTTTGCGAGGATCGCTAAAAAACATTCTCAATTAGCTTAGAATCTGCTGCAATAATAAAAGATGTAGAGCCAGAAGAAGCTTATCAATACCAAAGTGTAAATGAGTGAAAAAGTTCACCATAAAAAATGAAAAGAAATAGTGCGTAAAGAGTACTACAGAAGGCTACAACTGATATTAAAAATCGAATTAAATTCTCAGAACAGAATTATGGCCATTAATAGCCTTACCATCCCAGTGGTTTAATATAGTTTCAACATCTTGAACTGGACTCTAAACGACATCAGACGAATGGATTCTGAGACAAGAAAGTTTCTTTCTAAGCATAAGATTCACACTCCACCCACGTCTATTGAACGGGTGAAGAGGCTCATCCCTTGTTTCCTGTTTAGGATGTGATTACCGGCTTTCTCTTTTTCAATCTTTTCACTCTTACGTAGCCCCCTGCACATCAGTGGCGTTACCGCCTTGCTCGGGGTAATATGATTTAAAAAAAAAAAGATGCATCATCCAAAGTCTGATGTAGACCGTCCATACATACCCCTTAAAGAAGGTGGAAGCGGTCTTATTCAGCTAGAATTGTCATACAAGACAACAACTATTGGCTTACTAACATATATAGATAAAACAAAGGACTGGATGATACAATTAGTTAAACAACATGAAAACAGCAAGAAAATATATTCAATAATGAAAAAAGGCACTAAATACAAACAAGATTTACATTTAGCAGATTATGTAGAAAAGCAAAATAAAAGCCAAGAACCAACTATTGCGGCAAAAAAATATAAAAAAGAAAGCCAAGGATAAAGCTCTTGAACGAATGAAACAACGCTGGCAAGACAAACCTCTGCATGGTCAATATCCAGCACGTGCTAATAAATCCAATGTTGATAAAGTTAATACTCATCGATGGTTACGTGCATCTGGATTAAAGTCTGAAACAGAGCTTTATTCTTGCAGCACAAGACCAAAGTTTTTTCACTAGGAACTTTCAGGCAAATATTATGCATAATAATGTAGATCCAAAATGCAGGTTCTGTAATAAATACCAACAAACAATAGACCATCTAATCTCAGGATGTTTTGTACTTGACCCAAATGAATATAAAAATTGTCACGATAGAGTGAGGCAGTATTTACATTGTCCAATGTGCAAACACTAGGGAAAATATGTAAACAAACACTGGAATGAACATTACCCAGCACCGGTTACAGAAATAGAAGATGTCACCATTCTATGGGATTACAGCATCTACACAGACAGAAAAATTGAAGCAAATAGGCCGGACATTATCGTTAAAAACCAGAAAGAAAAAACTTGTCTATTAATTAATATGGCTTGTGCAGCGGATTGTAACGTAGCAACAAAGGGATTCGAAAAACTGTCAAAATATGAAGACCTGGAAATTGAAAAACAAAAAATGTGGAATTTGAAAACAAGGATCGTACCCGTGATAGTAGGTGCACTTGGAATGATAAAAGATGGAACAAAACAACACATTGAAAGAATCCCTGGAAACCCCAGCTTAAGAGACATGCAACAAAAATTGTCTTGTTAAGTACAGCACACACACTAAGGACAACTTTGTCTAGGGATGTTAGGAGAGATATGAAAAAATATGAAATGGAGCCATAACAACACAACACGACCTGCCTTAGGTCTTCTCGCAGACTTGGTAGGTAGTGCGACCATAGCAAAAATCGAAATATGATGAAAAATGACAACATAATAATAATTATCCTAATTATAATAAAGACCGTTGTGTATATATATATATATACACACAACGGTCTTTATTATAATTATAATAACCAATTTTCTTTATTATATATATATATATATATATATATATATACACACACAACGGTCTTTATTATAATTATAATAACCAATTTTCCAGAGTGCATATATATATATATATATATATATATATATATATGCACTCTGGAAAATTGGTATCCTTTAAAAAGAGTAGCTACTCATTGCTATTTACGCATCATTATCCAGCAATTGAGTGAATATTATTGACTACTGGTGTTTGTATACATTGTATATAACAGGCTAACATCTGCCTTCCTCCAACTTGGGGCGATAGCTTAGCGATAGAATATCCAACTGAATCTCCAAATGGGCTTCAATCCTAGCTAGAAGCATTCGGATATCTAACCGTCCTGAGAACTGGACTTGAGATACAGCGAAACAGGTCTGTCTGCGGATGAATTATTTTCATTACATAAATTAAAAAATCATTTCAAACCTGATGAATTAATTTCATTGCAGATTACTCCAAACTGATAATTTATAAATTTTTGTGTGTTGTGTTTCTTTACTGCTTATATAATCTCATCTTGAGGTATATGAAATTGGTTTCATCTGATGTGAGGTGTCAAGTATATATATATATATATATATATATATGTGTGTGTGTGTGTGTGGACTTGATACCACAGAATTTATAAAGACTTTAAAACAGAGAAATCATGTTTTTGAAAAACCTTGAGAAACCGTTTAAACAATACAATGATTTATTAAATTATTGTCAGTTATTGTGTTGCCAACGGTACCCTCCGTTGGCGTGTTGTTCAAAAGGTTCCTCATAGTTTTTTTCAAAAACAGATTTTCCCGCTTTAAAATGATATATATATATATATCCCTCCTGTGACGCTCATAAGGAGAGAGACTATTGCGAAGCAGTATCGGCTCAGTTTATTTTCTTTACTATTAGTTATTAAAATTCACTAACTTTTACGAAAGCTTTTGACACGTGTTTGTTCTTTAACAGTGTATTATAATTTTATTTTTTGCGAAATAATTATGTCGTCAAGTAGTGAATAATATACACATATTTCATTTATAAACGAGTTATCACACGACCTAGGTTTTTACCATGAGGGGTGTCTTCAGGCGGTTTGTAAATTCGACACAGTAGCTGGTCTTCAAGTCGTCTATTACAACAGTGTTCCTCCTTGCCCACGATGTGAAATTTGATCTCAAGTAAGGCACGTTGAAATCCCGCTAGCCGTATCTTTACCACGTCGAACCAGTAATGAAAAACGGCACAAAATAAAAAATAAATTCAATGACGCCTGAATAAGTTGCCGAAAAGTCTTTATATATAAAAAAAAAAAAAAAAAAAAAAAACAGCAAACGAAATAGAAAATAACAGTCGTCGTTTTCTTTTCCTTACAAGTTTTCGTTAACAGTAATGTTTGTCTTCTCGACATTATTTCAAGTTCTCGGTTGGTAACGTTTATCACTCCAGTCGGAGTTTTCAAGTTGTGACGATTCAAAAAAATATACAAAACACACTTACCTATTCTGATAAGGTTATACTAGGTATGACAACATAGTCGACATTTCACAGTCGGCAACTAACAAGAGTAAAATTATTGTCACCTTAGAAACGGTTACCGCCCCCAATTGGACATGGTAAGACCAGCTTTGATGTTTCCTGGTCAGACGAATTACGTTTCTAGATCTTTTATATAGACGATTGAAGTTGTTTATAGAGAAAATGCATGGAGTTACCGACCCGGCCTGTCAATTTTTGTCCCAGCTGGCAGTGGCTCTGTACAGCAGTCGGTAGGTGCTGTAGGAGTTCGCAAGGTACATTAGTGAGATCGTATCTGTCTTAAGAGTTGTGACAAAAACGGACTTTGTTGTAGATTATTTGCACTCCTTTTATACGTAATATGCTTCACAGCAATGTTTGACTTGTTTCAGCAAGAAAACATATTTCTCATCACCCCACGAGTCTAATATGAAATTAATTCCAAAAACACACGGCTATTTTTCAGGTATCTTATTATCTCTGGGGTCCTCCAGATTTAAATCCTATTGAGCATCTATTAGACATTCCGCAGTCCTCAGCTAATTCAATAAAGTCGCACTCTGCCGAATTACAGGCAACACGGAAGCGTGCCTTGGTAAATAGTAACAGTTCTCTAACTATCAAATCGCGCAACCACAGTTATTCATAGGAAGAGAAGTACGGCCTGTTAACTAGCTGTTTGCAATTAATTGTTGCTTTAATTTATTAATAAAGTTACAGAAATAATATTACTGTGCAATAATTAATAACTGGGAGTACCTCTGATATATATCAATACTTTGTGTTTTTGTTGCATTTTAGAAATATACTTTCTGGCTGTGAATTTAATATATATTTTCTTTCTATTTTCAGGTATGTAAAGATTGGCAATGAACCTTTCCTTCCCACCTTGTTATCCAGGTTTGATAAATTTGTTTTTCTTATTATTTTAGAGACAGTCATCTCATTTTAACATTTCGATGTTTTGAATTTAATCAATGTTTGTGTTAATAGATATGGGTGCTGAAAAACGTTCAAACTGAAATTTGTGTGTGTGTGTGTGTGTGGTTCCATTTTTTATGATAATGTCAGAATTAAAAACCAGTTGCATAACTACACATACAAATCCCTGAAAACAAAAATAGCAACACACAAGTTCTTGCAGAGAAAGAAATATTCAATAATATGAATTTTGGTAAATTTACTGATGAAACAACCTTTTCAGGAATTTGAAATATTTTTTTAAAAAATGACAAACTGGTCAATATTTTAAAAAGAATTATTACAGTCGAAATACACTTTACACATAGGACATACAAAAACTAGATGTTAAAGGTTTGAAGCATCCTAAGCAATTAATGAGTCAGCTTTATACTTTTTTCTGAGGCATATTGTAACAGATACTGTGGCATTTCATGAGAGATACTGTAAATATTTTCTTCATTCATTATAGTGAAACACACACACACACACACACACACACACACACACACACATTTAAAAATTTCACATTTAGTTGTTCACGTGATGTCACTTTGAGTGACTGGAAATAAATTCCATTAAATGTGAGAACAAGGGAATTAAAAAAAAACAATTGCATAAATACACACAGAACAATCCTTGAATTGAATGTAGCAACATCCTAAAGTATTTGGAAACGAATATGAAACAAATATTGCAATAATAATCATAGTTATGAAACCAGGTTTTTATTTAATTATTTAAAAACAAAAGAGTGTACAAATAAAGATTCAAAATTGACTCCATATTTACAAGTATTTATAAACACTTTACTATAACACTAATATTTAACATTCACAAAATAAAACTTTAATATGCCTATACACATAAAATAAAATATATACCAATTTATAAGACTCTAATATTATTAACTTAAAACTTGTTTGCATATTATATTCTTAGTGGTAGATCTCTTTCTTCATCTCCATACATTCATTCTGATACCAGATAATCTTCAAAACCTTCTTTCTTTTAGTCTTTCTTTCTTTCTTGTTATGTATGCGTCTTTGATACATCTTTTTCATCTGGATTTCACCTCGAGGAAAACATAATTATTCATGTGAAATGATGGCAGATCGTAACGGAGGTGCGAATGGAGATCTATGATAATAGTAATAATGATAATAGTAATAATGATAATAGTAATAATGATAATAGTAATAATAATAATCGTGAGAATAACCTTTTCCTTAAACAGAAACATTCAATATGAAATTGATCAATTTTTGACCAAAATGTTAATTTGGGTCAAAAAAGAGACTGGTTGTGGGAGAGACAGACTTTACATAATATAATTAAATATAGAAGAATTTTTTAGGAGTATCAAAAAAACATGACTGGATTAGAAAAGTAATTCAATAAGAACTGTGCAAAGGTTTATCGATAATGTAGAAGAATGATATAAACTCAAAAAATATGAAAATTGATTTGTTTTTTTGTTTTTTTTTTAATCGTATCACCCCGAGCAAGGCGGTAACGCCACTGGTGTGCAAGGGGCTACGTAATAGTGAAAATATTGGCAAAGAGCCGGAAATCACATCCTAAACATGGAACAAGGAATTAGCCTCTTCACCTGTTCAGTAGATGTGGGTGGAGTGTGAACCGGGCAAGAGTTTAGTCTATCTACTCCAATTGAAAAAGAAAAAAGAAAAGAGTAAAAAGATTGGAAAAGAGAAAGCCAGAAACCACATCCTAAACATAGAACAAGGGATGAGCCTCTTCACCTGTTCAATAGACGTGAGTGGAGTGTGAACCGAACAATAGTTTAGTCTATCTACTCCAACTGAAAAAAAAAGAAAAGAGTAAAAAGATTAAAAAAAGAGAAAGCCGGAAACCACTTCCTAAACAGGAGACAAGGGATGAGCCTCTTAACCTGTTCGATAGACGTGGGTGGAATATGAACCGGGCGATAGATAGATCTATCTACTCCAATTAGACAAAAAAAAAGAAAGAAAAAAAAACATGGTGGTGGATTACTAAGTTTTAGTCAAGGGGTTTCTGCTAAAATAACAAAAAAAATTAAAGAAAACCAATTAAACATGAAAAGCTTAAAATTTAAAATTAGGCAGAAAAAAAAAAGACTTACTTTAAGAATATTTCAAACAAAAGTGATTCCCAACTCGACACGAGGGTCTTTAACTTTTTGGTCACACCAAATGAATAAACTGAAATGGCCAGTGAAAAGACCCAAGATAGAAGCATGAGAGTCAAATTACGACCGGCAAAGAGGAGGAAAGTAGACAGACTAATATACGGCCGGCGAAAAAGAATGAAACAAACAAACTAGCAAAGCGCCAGTCAAGAGATTTCTGCTAAAATAAAAAAAAATTAAAGAAAATCAATTAAACATAAAAAGCTTAAAATTTAAAATTAGGCAGAAAAAAGAAGAAAAAAATGACTTACTTTAAAAATATTTAAAATCTTTCCAATTTCAAATTCATGCCGATCTCAATCTAGTATCTCTTCTATAAAGACGGAAATTCAAATAGTGGGTTGTTAAAAACTGGATAAAGGTATGCCGGTCTTTATAAGCTGATATGGATTCTAGTTTATAAAAATCGCAGTTGTTAGCTCAGTTTTTATTCGGTAAGACAGATCTTAGTTTTAGAAAGATTACAGTTCCGAACAGATGACTTTGATTTATAGAAGAATTAAAACTATAGAATGTTATCAATAATCATTTGGGAGCCTACAATTGTTTTAAACACGTTTAGCGAAAACAATGAAGATACGAGGAGTGATTTGACACTAAATACAGATCACCAAGACTGAAGAAAGGAATGGAGGAGTATAAGTGGTTTTAAGAATCGATTTCTCCGTTTTCATATGTTAGATCTCTTCCATATTGATTATTTTCAAATAATTGATTGATGGATATCAGACACAAGAGGTCTATTCTTTTTTTAAGCATTGTTTATTTTGAAATCGACAAGAAACTTTGTAAACCACCTGTGACACATTCAATTATTCAGAAAAAAAACTCTTCTATCATCTGCAAAAAGCATTGGTTTTTGATTTGTATTTGAATCAAATAGTTCCTTTCTTAAAATAATAACAGCATAACATTCTCAAATGTGGTAACTAAACAAAACTATGATAATTTAAAAAAAGAATTTATTCTGATATGAAAATAAAATTAAAAGCAAACTTATAAATTAAAATTAAACGTTCCTACCCCCAGGATTCGTTATTAGATCATGCTAACCTCTCTGAGATCAAAACACTACGCCTTCTTTGCCTAACACGCTTATCGAACCTCAAGTGGAATGACTATATCGAATCCATAGCTAATTCCGCAGCTAAAACGGTTGGGTTACTGTGCAGGGCCAGGAAGTTTTTCCCTGTCTGAATCCAGTATATATTAACCTAACATCTGCCCATGTATTGAATACTGCTGCCACATCTGGTCAGGTGCTCCTGCTATTCAACTCAGGGTTCTTGACAAAATCCAACGGAGAATCTGTAACGTAATCGATACCCACTTGGCAGCTCGGCTGCAGTCGGTCTATCACCGGCGTGACGTGACTTACCTGTGCCTCTTCTACAAATACTTTCACGGCTTCTGCTCCAAGGAAGTTAGCTCTCTGGTGACCCCTATGTATGAATTTACACGAGCTACTAGACTAGCAACTAGGTCCCGCAATTTCTACTCTAACAGTTTCTTTCTCGCACTTTCCGCCTGTGGAATTCCCTTCCATATACTTGCTTCCCTGACAGTTACAATCTCCAGGAATTTAAATGTAACGTCAATAGACATCTCGCATCTTTTCTCTCATACTCTTTTCACCATCCACCCCACCCCCATTACACCGGTATACTCATCGGTCTATTACCCTCCTCCTGACATCCCCTATAACCTTCTCCTCTTTCTTATCACTTTCCCCTCTGTAACCTCCTGCGCAACAGTGGCAGTAAAACTGTCTTGCTTGGGGTGAAATGATTAAAAAACAAACGCAGATAATACTGGGCTAATACAGGACTTCCTACAGCAGGTAACAAAGAAAAGTGAGCAGAAAGGGCTAAGCATACACCTTCAGAAAAACGAATGCATAGTCATCAGCCAAAAGGGGTCCCCAAAATGTCAACACGTCGGGGACACAAAAACCAAGCAGGTAAAGAATTTTAAACAGCTGAGAAGCATTCTGAAAGAAGATGGAAAGTGCTACACTGAGATCCGAAGGCGGATTGGCATAAGCAAAACGCATTTCAATGGCTAAGAAGAGTCTTAAGAGACAGGAAGATTTAGTTGGAGACAAAGAAAAGAGTACAGGACTGTTATGTGATATATCTCGGTAGTGAATGCTTGACGATCTCTTCAAGGATGAAGGAGGAACTCGAAGCAACAGAAATGTGGTTCTACAGAAAGATGCTGAGGATACCATAGATAGAACATGTAAGCAACAAATTTTTAGAGAGAATGCAAACGAATAGAAAAAAACCTTATGCTTGGCATCAGGAAAAGACAACTGCGGTTTTTGGGACGTAATGAGGAAGGAGAGCTTGAAGAATCTGGATGGATAGGGGGAAAGAGTGACAGGGAGAAGCAGTATGACACCTACTTGATAGGCTTGAGCAGGTGGATGGCGGAGAGATATACCAAGGGAAAAGATATTAAGAGTGAAAAGAGATAACGAAATGTGGCGATCCATGATCACCTCTGTTCTGAAAGGACACAGTACATGAAGACAAAAAAAAAAAAGGACTCTAGTGAGTAACTGAAAACGATCTTTAGTATATTTCGCTTAAAAATATAGAAATTTGACAAATTAAAATGAACGATTTTTACAATACGCTTACGTAGATGATGACTTAAAATGTTTGGCTTCACCTAAAACGAAAGCAAACACTTTCGATGATTTTCTTTTTGTGCTGAATGATTCACAATTAAATAAAAGGTACTTTCATATCGGTTAAACCAGTTTGTTTACACCGTCTTCGATTGAGGATGTTTCCAAATATCTAGACGTGCCTCCCGTTTCGTCTGATCCTTCAAATGATAATAAAAAACATTGTTATATACTGCCGTTGGGTTTGGAAAAACAACGCCAACAAGAAATATGTGTATATAAAAATATAATCATAGATTTTAATTTTTCGTCGGTGATGTGCGTTGTGGTACAGTGGATATCGGCTCGGAACGAAAACCGGGTAGCCGAGTTCGAATTCCAGTTGAATCCATTATATTCACTTACGCGCAAATACCCTTGGGAAACGTATTAATCCGTCTCTTCCTTCCAGTTATGGGTTAAATAACAGGACAGATTGGGTTCTATAGCCTTGGTCGGCAACCAGTCTACCGCAGAAAGCAATGGCAACCTACTGCGGGATAATCTTCTGCCCAGTCAGTCATGTCTCTTTCGAGACATGATCGCCCAAGCGTGTATCACGTATGGCACTTTGACTGACTGACTGACGCTTGTGTGAAGTAGGAGGGCAGCCGGAGAGAGTCGCGCACAAGAAGAGGTCGTCGGGAGAAGGAAGACAAAAAATTCTAGTCTCTAATATAGTCATAAAACATTTTTGCTTTTTCGGGTTATCGCTTTCTTGACGTCATCTACAACCGGATAGGTCAACTATCCTTTTCCCTTGGTGGACTTTTATCTCTGGTCGGTTTGTATCTTGCCGGCGATCGCTTTTCAAGCCGGTTGTCGCTTGTTTTTTTTGTTTTGTTTTGTTTTTTTTGTTTATTACGCTTGGTTGACATCATCTACGGCTGAATATATCTGTCAACCACGGTTGTCCGTTGTTGACATTGGTTACGGACGGATGTACCTGTCAATTATCTCTACCGTTCAAGATAACATATTACACTCTCTCGACACCTGGATATGATGCTCACCATTATTCCCACTCATAAAGTGAGGTGTACAGTGAGTGAACACCAACTGATTAAGCAAATATGCGGTACTGAACGGTCTCTTGTCTGCTGTTGTTATTAGCACTAGCTCGCATCCGAGCAAAGGGCACGACATCCTCCCCACTATCTATCTCTCACTCTTTTTCGCTCTATCTCTCTCTATACTCCTACTCTATCCTGGTGGGGAAAATGGATGTGAATCAAAGAGAGTTTGACGAGAACATTCGCGTGAGTTTTATTTTAGTGGACAACTCTGAGCGATAGAGAAACATCCTCACCTGAGCAGAGGCGATTCCTTCATGGCTCAAAGATAATTTATACAGACTAGATCTAGCAAATCTTGATGCCTCGGGCTGTCGGATTCTTGGTCTGTGAAAGTCCGTCTTGTTCACGCCAACCCGACTGGCGCTGTCCACTTCAGTAGGCTTGGCTATTGAGATCCTGTATATATTTGACTGTTCTGTCGTTGTGGTCTTCAGGAATAGGTCGCATTCACTCTGGTATTTCCTCTTAACACCATGGATTGCCCTACAGGATTTGAAAGTTTCTTCTCTAGCGCGTCTAGGGTATAGAAGTTTATTCCGGTTTTTTGCGTTCCAATAAACTTTAATCTCCAAAAATTAAATGCAATGGGAATCGTTATCTTACACTTCCGGTCATAATTATTAGGCAACCCCAGTTTTTATAAAAAATTATGTATTTTATACTATTTTTAGTATTTATTGCCAAGTGGATAATTCTAAATGAAAATACAATGGTTCTTTTGTTAATACTGCACAATAACATGGGCATCAAATGAACTGTTTTGATGACCAGTTTTTGTGCTCTTTCCCCCATGCTTGTCTCCTCTTATTGGCTGGCCGAAGCAAAGGCTCCCTGGCTGCCTTGTAAAATTTTGCAAAGCAATAATAACGAAAGAACAATTCTATTTTCATTTACAATTATACAATTGGAAATAAATTCTAAAAATAGTATGAAATACATTTAAAAAAAAAATTCTATACTAATATTTACTTGCACTTTTCGATTGTGTAACTGTTTTCCAGCTCACTTTAATCTGAAAAATATAAATGCAATGTCAATCGCTATTGACTGACCTACGAAATACTCTTTTTTATCCTGGTCACTATTAATGTTTCTGTTCCCGAATCTTGAACACCCTACAACCTATGCAAGTTTATTTTTATTGCACTGGCCAAGAAGCCAGGTGCAAACGAGTGCGAACTACACTGAACTATCAGTTAATGAGTCATATTACAAAACTGATAGTCCGAATACTGATGAATAGAGCAAGAAGCAATATCAGGCCAAAGATAGGACAGGAACAGTGCGGGTTCGTCAAAGACACAGGAACAGGAACAAGAATGATGGTGCGGATATCATGGACTGAGGATGTGAGCAATGATGAGGTGTTGGAAAGAATGGAAACGATAAGGAAATTAATACTGATCCACAGAAAGAGACAACTGAAGTTCCTGGTGCATGATGTGAGGAAGGAGGTCTTGAAGAACCTGATACTAACAGGCCATAAAGAGGGGATGAGACAAAGGAAAGCAGCAGATGACATATTTGAAGGGTCTGAGCAGGTGGATGACAGAACGGGGACTGCGAGATGTTACAAGAGAAAGCGTGCTAAGAGCCACCTTCGATAGGGAGACATGGAAGGCCATGATCGCTCACGTCCTGAAGAGACAGGGCACATAGAAGGTTTTACTACTTTGCTTGGGGTTATACCGATTAGGAAAAAGACAGAAAAATATCTTTGCTTAAACTCTGGAAATTTTATTTATATTTTTTCTTCAGTAAGTTGGCCTAATGTCCGGTCTACTCATTCCAAGTCTTTTGAACAGGAGTAGTGGTATATCCTTTGTTTCCTGTTCCATTCTCTTTCACTCCCAGAAGACCCTTGTGTCTTAGTGAAATTATCGTCTTGTTTGGAGTGAATTGCTTTTTTAAAAATCACATCCTCGTATTTTCAGTATATTGGCTGTATATATACAGTACTGTGCAAAAGTATTAAGACAAGAACTATTTTATCTTTAATGAGGCATATTGACAGAAAATGAACAATTTAATTAAAATAATTTTCTTTGATTTACTCAACAAATGCTTTAACAAGAAAAAAATAATTGTTACAAAATAAATTTAATATTTAGTATAATAGCCTTTTGCTTTGATTACAGCCTTCATTCTGTCAGGCATTGACATCACAAGCTTCTTCATTGAATCTAATGGTATCTCCTGCCAAGCAGCTTGTATTTGTTCCCAAAGTGTGTCTTGCGAAGTAACATTAGAATTATCAATTCGAGAGTGGGGAATAAAAAAAAGTCAGTCATATCCGAGGATAATAGAATAATGAGTAGTTTCAAAATAACTTGTTTAATAGAAAATAGGAAAAATTAAATATAACTTCTTTTTAATACATTTCTTTTACACCTCGTTTTAAATAATTAATATTTAGTAGCAATTTTGTTTGGCTTTTTATCCTGGATTTGAATTTCAGTAAGGTTTTTAGGAAAATCACCCCTGTCCTAATATGTTTGCACACTACCGGTAATGTGTAAAAGTGTTAAAACAGGAGTGATTTTAAACTTTATTTTGATGCCTCATAAAAGATAAAATAGTTCTTGTCCTAATACTTTTGCACAGTACTGTACATATTTTTTTCTTGTTTAGCAACTAACTCAGACACCAATCCAAAAGTTTTCCGCTTTGTTTCCAGCAATAATAAACGAAATATTTGATGTATGCAGAGATTGACAGCACTCGCTGATTTTATTGATTTTTTTACAGCTTATCAATCTTTTCTAGGTTATTTAAAGCCAGAAAATATTTTTGATTGTAAGAATTTTGAGGACGTCATAATGATTTACTGACCTATATCCCTGATACAGGTCTTACTATTTAATCCATAGCCGTGGAAATAAGAGGTGGGGCCATACCTTTCCCAAGAGTAGTTGGGCGTGCAAGTAACGATTTCCAATACCGGGTTGTTATGTATTATACAGCCGTCACATTCAAGCTTACAGCACCCGGTATTTTCAAGCGTTGACCCATCTAGGACTGACCGGACTCAACGTAGCTTAACTTCGGTAATCGTACGCAAACCGGCGTTTCAACTTTATATCGTCGTAATCCCTGTAATTTGAAGATTGCAGTCATATAAAATATATGTATGTACAGTCGAATGTCGTATGTTTAAAATTGAAAATAAAAATACACAGTGAAAACATTTAACGATTTTAACAATCAAACACCGAATGTTTCAAATCTTTCCATATAATTTGATTGAGAAACATTCAGGATTTATTATGGTTTGTGAAAATTTTTAGCAAGTTATGGAGAACAATAACCTGTAGGTATAAAGTCACATGGAAGATGATTATACATGAGAACCTCGAGGTAATTTTAAGGGAACAGGTGGAAATAGGACAACCAGAAAATAAGAGTTAAGCTGTCTGAGTAACAAAAAAAGAAAAGAGTGCTTGGAGATGTTGACAGTCACAAGACATACTAAAGGCAAGACGGGTAGATAGAAACAGTGAGAAAGCTACCTACGGAGACGGTGCAAATGGAGAGTAGTACAAGAACTAAGAGGGTTAGTAAGAGGAGAAACTATTATATATAATAGATAGGAAGTTGTGGAGATCCATGATCGCTAATGACTGAAAGTAGATGGAAAATAAACGAAAATTATTACTTTTATTGAATTAAATTTATGCTCGTGTTATGAATATTTTCAAAGATATAATCTTATTAATAGAGGCACACAGAGATTTAGCATTATAAATCAGTGTGGCTATTTTTCGCAACTAATCCTAAGTGAATCAAGATCAGGAAGTGCTCATTTAAAAGCAAGTACCAAAGAGATTATCGCAATTCATTTAGAGACGAGTAGAGTTCTGTTTTGAATGTTTTATAAGATTATTTTCCTTTTCTATTTTTCCACCTGTTGTTCGAGTGACGTTCTTTTAAAAAACAGAATCCCAAGGAGCATTTCAAAATCGACTGATAGCTTCATCAATTAGCACTGATTTTTACCCAATCAGAATAATCATGAATAGGAAGGAGACATTTTCTAAACAAACAAACAAATCCGAACGTTTGCAATTTGTTTTTAAAAATCGATGCGTTAAAAAGAATATGAACATGAAGGTTTTGTCTTTTTTAATTCCAAATAATTGTTTCTTAATGTTAGCTTCAGTAACAGATTAGCCCAGCCGCAAGATTTTCAGTACCTATACACAAGGGCCACATGCCCTCTAAATCTATGAATTACCACCTTTGAATCTATGATACGTCCAACTTTTCTACATATCAATTTTTATAAGGTAGTCTTCTTCTTCTATGTGCCCTGTCCCTTCAGGACGTAGGCGATCATGGTTCTCCACGTCTCCCTATCCCTTGTGGCTCTTAGTATGTTTGCTCCTGTTACTCCTGGCAACCCCCGTTCCGTCATCCACCTGATCAGGCCCTGCAAATATGTTATCCGCTGCCTTCCTCTGTCTCCCTTTCCTTCTATATGGCCAGTCAGTATCAGGTTCTCCAAGCTCTCCTTCCTCATTGCGAGTCCCAGGAACTTCAGTTGTCTCTTCCTGATGCTCAGTATTAATTTCCTTTTTGTTGCCATTCTTTCCAACACCTCATCGTTGCTTACATGTTCAGTCCACCATATCCGCAGCATCCTTCTGTAGAACCACATTTCCGCTGCTTCCAGTTTTGTCCTCAGTTTCGATGATATTGTCCAGCATTCGCTGCCGTATTGAAGAACTGACATCACATAGCAATCCAGCACTCTTTTCTTTGTTTCTAGTGAAATTTTCCAGATGCAAAACTTAATGATTCGAACATTCATGAGTTTATCACGCCATCCACCACTCTCCTACATTAAGGTTGAAAAGAAATTAGGGTGACATTCTGTGTCATAACATAGCTGGTCAATCTCTATCTATATTTCTGGGATGAGGTATTGTAACGATTTGGAGTATTTAAATTTTCCGAACTATTGCCCTCATATTTATTGTCATATTACCAAAGGGAGATAGCATACAAATGAAATATCAAGGCATGACGCGTAGAACTAGAACAATTTGCCCTGGTGAGCGAAATAAATGGTTCTGTTCGAAATTTCAACGTATATGACCTGAAGAAGTCCAGAGCGTACAACGTACGAAACGTCGTGAATATGACAATAGTCCGAACAATGTAAATAGTATAACCTGTTCAATGTAGGCGACCAGCTCATCTTGGAGTGGTTAGGAGTCCAGAACAGTAGATAACTCGCAGATGTTTGTTTTACCGGCTGGTAGTGTCCTGCAAAGCGCATTCTGCGTTCGCATGTGATTGCAGAAATATCAGGGATGTGTCCATATACGGCAGTTATTTACTTGGATACTTCCTCCAAGAGATGTATATAGCTCTCAGCGTCCGAGTAGAGGTTCCATCAAACTGAAACTCTAGGATTTTAGCTAATGTCCAATCAATTTCATCATTTATTAAATACTGCCTCTATTTGGGCGTAAAAGAATCTCCATTTGAGATTGTCTGGTAGATCAGATTTACAGATTACAGCCAGACTTTCTTCTTCATGCGCCGTGTCTCTTCAGGACGTAGGCTATCATAGACTTCCACTTGGCTCTGTCTCTTGTCTCTCTCAATAGGTTTTAACTTGATATCTCTTCTAAGCCGCGCTCCGTTAACCATTTGCTCAGACCTAACAAGTACGTCTCGCGCTGCTTTCCCCTGTCTCTCTTTCCATTTATCCGACCTGTGAGTATCAAGTTCTCCAGGCCCCTCTTCTCTCGTTACGTGTCCTAGGAACCTGATTTTTCTCTTCCTGATATTTATTATCAGTTTTCTTCTCTTTTGCATCCTTTCCAACACTTCATCGTTGCACACGTGCTCTGTCCATGTGAGTATCAGGTTTTCTAGGCCCTCCTTCCTCCTTACGTGTCCCAGGAACCTCATTTGTCTCTTCCTGATATTTATTATCAGTTTTCTTCTTGTTTGCATCCTTTCCAACACCTCATCGTTGCACATGTGTTCCATCCATGGTCTTCTCAGCATTCTTCTGTAAAACCACATTTCTGCTGCTCCAAGCCCCTCCTTCATCCTTGATGAGATCGTCCAGCATTCACTTCCATACAGAAGGACAGATATCACATAGCAATCTAGCACTCTTTTCTTTATTTCTAATGAGATTTTCCTGTCTTAGTACTCGGGCTAGCTTCTGAAATGCGTCTTTGGCCATGCCAATGAGTCTTTGGATCTGCTTGTCGCACAGCCAGACGTTAGCTATGCGAATTTTCACGTATTTTTCAGGAGAATATATTTCTTTTCCTAGATATATTGTAACCTAATCATGAATAATCGAAATTTGATATAGATGATATATTGAAATAGTAAAATTGAAAATGAATACAATGTATCTAAATACAAATTAGAGACCTGTCATACTAGATGATTCCAGCCTATGTACAATAATGGATCATATGCAATATAGGTGAACAATTCAACTAGAAACATTGAAAATAAATACAGATATATCTAAATAGAAATTAGAGACCTGTCATAATAAATGATTCCAGCCTATGTACAATAATGGATCATATGCAATATAGGTGAACAATTCAACTATGAAAATTTAAAATAAATACAATGTATCTAAATACAAATTAGAGACCTGTTATAATAGATGATTCCAGCCTATGTACAATAATGGATCATATGCAATATAGGTGAACAATTCAACTATAAAAATTTAAAATAAATACAATGTATCTAAATACTAATTAGAGACACGTCATAATAGATCATTCCATTTTAAATAAATCAGCAATGTCTTGCGGCAATTTTTACATCGGCTTGAGATTCTTCAGCTGTTAAAAGTTGAGGAAATTTAACACATTCAATATTATGGATGAAAAACAATAAATTTTATATGGTGTTTTTTTCGAAACAAAATGAACAAAACAAATTCACAATTTTTTTATTTCTCAATTGTCAGTTATCAGTTAAGTGCCATACGTGATACACGTTTGGACGATCATGCCTCGAAAGAGACATGACTGACTGAACAGATGATTATCGCGCAGTAGATTGCTATTACTTTCTGCGGTAGACTGGTTGCCTACCAAGGCTATAGAACCCAATTTGTCCTGTTATTTCACCTATAGCTGGAGGAAGAGACGAATGAATACCTTTCCCAAGGTTATTTGCGCGTAAGTGAATGCAAGGAATTCAACTGTAATTTGAACTCGATTCTCCGAATTCTCAGCACCACTGCCCCAAAAAGATTTATTAGTAACGTATATAAATACAGGTAGAATAAATGTAGGTAGAAATAAAGCAAGATAGCGAGGGTCACAAAGCACTACTCGGGGTCCCAATCAGGCTTGCTCCCAACATCCCGTTGGGGTTTTCAAAGATATTAAGCACCGATCCTGTCTATACATATGTGCATGGATCTACTCTATAGCAACCTTGAGTTATATTTATCCACTACTGGAAATCAATAGCTACTAAATTTATAAGCTTTTACCAGTATTCGATAGTGTTTTTGATGAGAACTGTGGATATCGTTTCACAGCTTGACAAACATGTTGATTCCTTCTTTTTTTCTCTCTAGCTTCATTTTAACTGAATTTTTCCCTGGCATCGTAATCTTTCTCGGCTGAATATTAAGTAGACCGATCGGCATAAGGAGAATTAAGTTCCCTATGGTGCCAATCGAAAAAAAAATCGAAACATTTTATAATATATATGCAAGAGTAATTTTCGATTTAGGTCTGCATTTGACTATTTTCTAATAAAGTCAGCTGCTAACCACTGTGTATATAGCCGGATTAATAATGTGAATGTTTATGTGGTAGTTTCTCCAAATAGTCACACCTAGCATATCCATGGATGTGTGTAGTTATGAACAAATATGGTGCCTTTCAAGTTAAATTTTCTATAGAGCAAAACTGATGGCTAACACTGGCTCAAGCTGCAGATATTAAACGCTTACATTGAATAGTAGGTTCGATTCACGCTTTCGGCTTTGTGCCAAATTGAAGATACTCTTAGAAAAATCATAGGGCAGTTGGACGTGGTGCAATTAGCAATCTTGTTCGATCTTCCCTGGCTGATACATACGTTCAGCTTTGTATCACATTTAAACTACGCTTAGAAAATAATATATCGCTTTTCGGCTCTTTAGAGATTCGGAGAGGGCGAAAGATTTGAATTCCAAGCCCCAGTGGGCCTTCCTCACAGGCAGTACTTCTTCGGGAGGAGAGCTGGGTGTTTGGGAAAAGTGCGGAGTGAAGTTAAACAATTTTTCTATGGTATTGCCGGTAAACTCATTCTAAACTTGTGTCATTCGTTAGCAACGGGAACGCGCTGAAAAACTCTCTCTCACTATTATATATATATATATATATATATATATATATATATATATATATGAACGAATACAGAACGAAGAAAGAATTTTTACAACGTCCAAAACTTTAATTTAAAACAGAGCTCGATATATAATATATAGAGCTGTGAATATTTATTATAAATCATTTTAGAACACGTATAGAAAATTTTTTATATTTCCACTACAAATAGTACATTTGTTTCGACATTGAAACTACAATGTCTCATCAGGCGGCGTGGACAGGAATGGAAAGCCTCTTTTTTTATATTTGGTCAGTTGTGTGTGGGATGTTGGTGGGGGTTAGTGATAAGGGAATAAGTTTTGGGGATTGACCGTTAGAATTTTGAAGAAAGTGGTGTGGGTAGTTAATATAGTTGATTAATGAGTGATTTCTAGACAGATTTAACATTAGCAGTTAGAATCTAAGTTTTTATTTTATTTTATATATTCTCATGAATAATATTTTCTACGTTTCTAGATATGCTCAAGCTAACAACCACTAAGTTCAGCCTGAATGTTAACTAAAATATTTCTTATTAGTAGATCGAATATTTTTCAGATCGTTAACCGTCGCACGTCTGTCGGATTTTATGCGCCCGTAATTAATGCCTACTTTTTCAAAAATGGGATGGTGGACATTTAAACAATATCCGACAAAGGTTTACAGGTTTTTAGGCATCCAGGAAAAATAAATTGTAGCAGCCGTAATGTTATTTGATTAGAGCTTGTTAAGCCTTTCTTCCTGACGTTGGAACTTTTATCATATTTACCAGTTTTCGTGTCGATCAAACACAACCATAAGAATAAACCAGCTTATTAACCATTACCAGAAGCCGAAATGATTTATAAGTCTTTTATGTAATAATGTAAACGTTATACAAGGGCAATCGAGTCAGAGGGTTAGGTTAAGGGGTTGTCTTATATGGCATGGGTGATAAGATAACTAAACTCTAGACTGAAACAGGTTAAAATTGTAACGACCGGGGAAACATTCTCTTGGGAGTTTTTTCAGTGCAGTATTTGAGTGGAAATTATAGCCGATGAATTACGGAGAGAATATACGTGGTTTGATACTATGTAAGTGTCATGGAGGGTCCTAGTCGTGCAGGTTAGACTTGGCAGAACCAAGGAATGTATTTCGTCCGAACAGATATAGCAGTTAGAGACTCGCCACATTCTGCCTGGTAAAGATTGGAGGGTGGAAACTAATTTTTCTGCAAGCCTGGATAGTGAGGACTGGGTAGCGTAGCGTCTGGCTTAACCAATTTCAGTTCACATATCCTCCTCATAGATCCATCGATCCCAGTAAAGCTTAGGCCATCAACGATGCTTCTGTAACTTGTCATTTTTTAGGGGCTGTTGAACCTATACAAACCCCTTTATTATCCGGACAAGGTAACAGTTAAGTGTCATACGTGGTACACGCTTGGGTGATCATGTATCTTTCCGTTCATGATTGGCAAGGTAGAAAGTTTTCCAGCGGTAGGTTGCCGTTTCTTTCTGCGGTAGACTGGTTGCCAACTAAGCCTATAGAACCCAATATGTCCTGCTATTTACCAATAGCTGGAGGGAGACGAGATGGATTAATACCTTTCCCAAGGGTATTTGTGTGTAAGTAAATGAAACAAATTCAATTGGAATTCAAATCTAGCTCTCCTATTTCTCATTTTTTCCCCTTGGGCGATCATGTCTCTTTCAAGATGTGACTGACTAGGCAAAAAAAAAAAAAAAATTTCATGCAGTAGACGGGGTACCAACCAAGGCTACAGAACCCAATATGTCCTATTTACCAATAGCTGGTGGGAGAAGAGACCGTCCTGCGTTATTTCTTTTTGATGATAAAAAATGCTGCACAAGGCCAAAAGGGAAATGGGGAATGACTGGTCTTCTTACATTAACTTAGACAGCCTCACTCACTGACCAAAGCAGACAATACAATATCCCTTGCACCAAACCATCACTGCTACAAACATAATGCCTCAATACACTGTGAAAATCTAACTAAACACATGAACAATTTGTCTTTAGTGGGGAGAAATAACTTAAAATTGATAACCTCAATGATTTTTATACAGGGAATGAAAATATATACAAAAACTAAACAAAATTGATGTTAGTATTAAAAAATCTCTAATCGTGACAGAAACATTAGTTAGCTGGGCAAAGTTCTAGCGGGGGGTGGGCTCGCAGATATCAGTTATACGCACAAGCACGCCTGCAGCCACGCACATACCGAAACACAACAAATACGGAGAAAAAAAAACTCACTCGAAGCGAAAAGTGATCCGCATCGACCAGGGAACTAACATCTCTAGTCACCTAAAGGGGGGATTGGTTGGGAAATGAAACCAAGAAAAGTGGGCCAATGACCATACAACACCGTAGCTAAATTTAACCATTTTGAAAAAGAAAAACCCTTCAACTATCCTACTTTCAAACCTGGTTGAAAACTGCTTAGTTCATCGTTCCAAAAACGAACGTTCTCTTCCTACGTTTTATACAGCCTAGGGCCATGTAATCTACATATGGGCAACGAGACTTTTCGTTACTTCGCGAGAACTAACAAACATAAAACAGTTGTGCGCCGCCATGTTAGTTTTCTGTTTGCAATTAACACGGCGCGCCCACAGGTGAACATTTCTAAGGTAGGTCAATTTTTTTCTCACGTCGCTTTTTCCGATGCGTCTCTCTTTTAATTACAACAACTTTGCCCAAGGGTATTTGCGAGTAAGTGATATCCACTAAACCATAACGCATATCCACGCAGAATATATACCTAATTTGAAGTGTTTGAATATTTAAATTAAGACACATGTTCGTAATGGCTTTAATGATTTAATAGACTGCTTTTACTTTCTGTCGGATGTTCTTCGTTTTATTTACATTGTATTTTTGATTTAGTGGAATGTTTTACTTTTGTCTTTCTTCATTTGAGATGCATTCCAACGCAACAAACTGGACGGTCAATTTTCAAACAACTTGTAAACAATTAATTCTATTATCTCGAATTTTATCTTCATTATTACGTTAAGCATTGTCCGTCATTAGAAAAAAAATGTTATTTTTCATATTGATATTCAGATCACCAGTTTGACTTATTAAACAAATATCGTTATTATATTGAATCTTATTATTAGATAAAGCATTGTCAGTCATTTTAAATTTCTGATTATTTCTTTTATTTTAATTTTAGTTGCTTTTCATCTCAACTCTTCAGGCTATTATTAAACAAATGTCATTACTTTAAATTCTAGTATTATCGTAGATAAAGTACTTTCAAATTATTACATTTCTTCCATCTTGATTTTAGTTACTAATCGGAACTATTCATGCCGCTGATCTTGGATTATTATTAAAGAAATTATTTTTTAAATTTTATTATCAGCTTAAGCTAAATCCCATAGAAAGCTAATCGGGCCTCCTGAGAAAAACTAAAGAGACCTCTAGTTCAGCTTAGGAAAAGAATGCAAAGATAAATTGAAGAAATAACTTTGAATGTTGAATCCCTCCTCAATTCACTCGGTGAAACTACAAAATCACACGTTAAATCTGATTTGGGCTATAAGTTAAATTCCAGACAAAGACTGATGCTGGATGTTTGAGCCCTAGAAGCAGGCCTTATTTTCAATCTCAGGATTATTCTGATTCCAAAAAGAATATCTATGTCGAGTGTGTTCCGAGTTGTTTTCAAACACACTGATAAACAGAATTTTCTGTTTTTTTTATTTTAATGAATGAAGCTTTATCGACCATCATTCATTTTTTTTTATTAAACTTAATTTCTGTTGCTTTTCATCGCAACTATTCAGAATTTCAGACTCTGACCACCAGTAAATAAATCGTAGTTTTATCTGTAATACGTTTAAAATATTTAATTTCAGTATCTGTTAAACGAACATTCGACAAATGTTAATATCTAGGAAATATTTCGTTCTCCTCAATCTTAGTTGCTTTTCGTCAGAACTATTCAGACATTCAATGCACAAGTACTAATTTTCATTTTTTACATTATTCGTGGATGAATCATTGTCAATTGTCATCTGTCTAGCATTTCTTTCTTAATTTCCGTCACTTTTTATCTTATCATTGTTGTAATATTGTAATCTTAAGCTTTTTATTCGAGGAAGTATTTTCAACCATTATTAATTTTTGAATAGTAATTTTTCCATCTATATCTGCGTTTAAGTTTAATTACTTAAACTTTATCCCGGAAAGCTTCTCTAAGATCACCGCCTTACATTTTGAACTATTAAAACCAACGTCCGCCGATTGAAAATCTCACTTTTAATCTCTTATTTGCCCGATTGCTCCGCGTCATATTTGACATATTTTTTTTTATTTATACATATACAAGGATCATTATTAGTAATCCTATTTTTCATGAGATAAAGCCTTGTCAATCATTATTCATTTTTAGATCATAATTCTCCCGTCTTAATTTCTACTGCTTTGCATTGCCTCTACTCAAACTACCATTTTACGGCTATCAGTGATCATTGGGGATAGTTAATAAGTAATCTCTAGTCGTAAATTTTGCATTTAAATGCATACATTTATTTCTAAATGATACGAGATTATCATAAATCAGTTGAACTGAAAGATGAATATATTTTGTGAAGCAAGCAACGGGAAATCTTTCTTTCCCAAGAATACATGACAATTCATAAATCATAAAATGAATCTTTCGACAGCCAGGATCGCGTACGTACTTGAAGGGCCATGACCCTAAAAATATAAAAACAAGCAAAATAGTTTGTGGCGGAGATAAACACCGAAAACATTTTACATCGGAATGTTGAAGATAGACATCCGCTTGTTTTACATCAGTAATTCTCAACATGGTGCCTAACGCCTGTGGGTGATCCGGGGTATGACGATAAATTGCATCCGGCAACATGGCGTCTGAATAGGAAATTGAGGACTGTGGAACGACCTTAACTGCTAGAGACCTAACTATGAACAAATAGTTATCCAAAAATGTGGGTATTTGTGTCTTCTCGGAGTGTAGTTCGTAGACAAATTAATAACCACTTGGAACTGTTCTCCCAGTTGCTTCTCGTAGAACCCGGAACACTGCTTCACTAGGGACTCCGTTTCCTGCGCACCGTAAGCAAAACGCTGTCTCCCGAAAACCGGTGTAGCCTTCTCGAGTCTTCAACGGCGAAGTATTATTTACTCTTCTCCCCCACTTGAGAGAGATGTGACACAAGGTCTTTTTTAATGTGAGGAACCTGAGCGCGTACGCCCAGTTACTGGTCAAATATTACCTATCCACTGAGGTGGATAGGTTCAGAACTGGTCTGTACTTGTCTTATTTTGGTCATTTTCGCTACCCCCACTCAGCCAAAAGTGCCTCCGAAATAGAAGTAGGCTCTTATGTGTTTTTTGGTCTCGTAATTTCCCACTCTCGGAGAGCCTCACTTTCACCAATGACGCATGCGCCGTGTCATTCCAAAAACTGCCTTGCATGAGCTCGCCTCGCGGTTCCATTACTTCTACGAACGCAAGTGCAGACAAACCGCCTTCTTTTGCTTCGGCGAGGTAAGTCTCCACCACAACAAAATATATAATTATATATTAAAAATACCAGCAATACATTTTTGAAGAGGAAAAAAAACAATTCCGGTATTGTATTGTTTAAAGGAAAAAATCAGTAATGCTTTTTGAAGAAAAAACGTATTACAAGCATTACAGTTGACTCGACAAAATCCTCTTTACAAAAATACGTCAGTGAAACCTTATCTACAAACTGATTTCTGACAAAGAATACGTCTTTTATTCAGACGAACCTATCCTAAAAATCTTGATGGCATTAAATAATCCACTGAGGTTTATATGCCTTAAAACAAAATGAATCAATAAACCATAAAACATCCATGGGCCAGATACTTTGAAAATTGGCCTGGAGTTGGCCCAAGGAAAATATGTGGACCCTGAAATTCTATTTTTCTCTCATTGGCATAAATTATGAAAACAAACTGCTTGCCTTTTATTTTAAAGGCAAATTATTAAAATAAAATGTTTTTTATAAAATATTTTCAAATTGATTTGAAACATTTTTTTTTTTTTTTGCGTGGTGCTAGGAACGCTTCGTTTTGAGTTAATTTGTTTCTCCTTTATTTTGAGACAAGCATTTTTATGGATTTAATGTGTTACTGAGTTACAATATGAAAGAATTAAAACAAATGTTGTTTATCTTTTGAAAGCATTACTTTATTATAGAATAGTTAATCTGCAATAAAGTAATAAGTCAGGATTTATATTTTCTAATACATTTTGCTTTTGTAAATAAAACCTGTTTCTTATTACATAGAATTTCTATTTGTTCCTATGTGGGTCAGGAATATGCTGACACCAAAATAGCCACGGTCGCTTTCTCGCCGAAGCAGTGTGGCTTCCCTGTGTCTCTTCTACAAATATTTTCACGGCTTCTGCTCCGATGAACTTAGCTCACTGGTACCCACTATATACGAATTTTCCCCAGCCGCAAGATTAGCACCCTTTTACTGTGAAGCCAATAAAATGTAAACGCAAATTCTACTCCACCAGCTTCTTTTCTCGCACTTCCCACCTGTGGAATTCTCTTCCACATACTTGCTTTCCTGACAGTTACAATCTCCAAGAATTTAAATGTAAAGTCAATGGTCATCTCCTGTCACACTAACTTACATCTTCTCTCATGATTTTCTACATTCACCCCACTCTCATCAGTACGCTCTTCCCTCTCCTACTCTTTTCCTGACACCCCCTGCAACCTCTCACTCTTCATAACATTCCTCCTATGTAACCCCCTGCACAATAGTGGCAGTAAAATGCCTTGCTTATTGCGACACGATTAAAAAAAGTGAAATACTGGTTTAAATTTGCATTTTAATGTTTAGTCATCGGAGGCCACAATTTAAACATGAGGTACGCAGATGATACAGTGCCGATAGCAAACACAAAAGGAAACTACAAGACCTCCTAAAAATGGTAGATGAAGAAAGTTAAAAGGCCTACATGTACACTGCAAAAAAAAACAAAACAAAAAACAATGCATGGTCATCAGCAAAATGGGCATCCCAATATGCCAAATACAGGTCGGGGATACTAAAATGAAGCAGGTACAAAAATTTAAATACCTGGGAAGTGTTCTAACAGAAGACGGAAAGTGCGATAAAGAGATCAGAAGGTGAATTGGCATGGCGAAGGAAGCATTCCAGAAGTATAATAAAGTATAAAGAAACTGGACAATTTCGCTAGAAGCAAAGAAGAGTACTTGATTGCTATGTGATGTCGGCTCTTCAATATGGCAGTAAATGCTGGACAATATCATCAAAGATAAAGGAAAAACTTGAAGCAACTGAAATGTGGTTCTACGTAAGGATGCTGCTAATATCATGGGTTGAGCATGTCAGCAATGATGAGGTTTTGAAAATGATGGAAACAAAAAGGAAATTCATACGGAGCATCAGGAAGAGACAACTGAAGATCCTGTGACATGGAAGGAGGGCTTGGAGAACCTGATACTAACAGGCCAGATAGAGGGAAAAAAGACAGGGAAGCAGCGGATATCATATTTGAAGAGCCTGATCAGGTGGATTACGGAATGAGGTTTGTGTGGTGTAATAGGAGAAAGGGATAGGGAGACGTGGAAAGCCATGATCGCCTACGTCCTGAAAAGACAGGGCACATAGAATATATATGCCAACTGTTTATAAGAAATTATAATGTTGATATAAAATGGGGGATCAATTCTATATTATGATCAATATATAAACTGATCACTCATTTTGTGGCCATGCTAGTTTTTATACATTTCTATTCTAGATTTATGGTCTTGAGCTAGTGGATGGCAGAGCGGGATTTAGGTGGTTTAACAGGATAAAACGAGTTAAGAGCCAACAGGGATAGGGAGACGTAGAAAGCCATGATCGACTATGTCCTGAAAGGACAGGGCACATAGAATATGTTTCTAAATTTTAACATCGTTTATTTCAGCCTTTGCTCTGTATTATTTTTTTGTTATCCCAAATATAGTTAAATGGAATAATTCTGTGAGCAAAATATTTTCTATGATTCTGTACGGAATAACCTTTCCGTACAGGATCATAGAAAATATTTTGCAGTGGGTTCTGAAGTTAGGCAGTTTGAATACCTATTCGCGTTAGAAAACCGCGTACTTTATATGTAAATTACAGTAAAAGATTGATGCCGCTATAGTATGTAGCCTACCTCTTTGATTATGCTGCAAGATGTGACCTACCCGGTTTGAATGTGCCCTGCCTCAGTAAGAGTATATTTATAGATATAAGTATTCAGCTATTTATTGAAACTAATTATTTTCCCTAACCCTGTCACTAACCCCTAACACTAAGCCTTACCAGACAGTTATAATACTTCCCTATAATACGCATTATTATGTAGACCTCATACCATACCCTGAACATAATTTCCTATATTCATTTGTATTTTTGTCGACATTACTTTCTTGTCTTAATTTTTCACCTTTTTTTTTTAATCGGACTCGATTGGAAAATCAGGAAACCAATACATTATAGGTCGGTCTGTTATGACTGGACACCAGTCATTCAAAACTATTTGATTTATTCCACCAGGGTAACTTGCTAACACGTCCCTAACGCTAACACTAAGCCTTACCAGACATACTATTTCCCTATAATCTGCTTTTTTACGTAGGTCACATACCATACCAGTAACAGAATTTAGTAATATATATAGCAAACATCATAAACAGTGTATATATATATATATATATATATATATATATATATATACGAAGAATGTATTAACAACGCTGAAAACATTAATTTAAAACAGTGCTCAGTATAGAAATAGAGCAATGAATATTTTATTTATTTATATTTAAGAATTATACATTTATATTTTATATTTATATTTAAGAATTATACATTTATATTTTATATTTAAGAATTATACATTTATATTTAAGAATTATAACTTGTGTGTGTGTACAGAAAATTACAAAAATTCACTGGTATAATTGATATTTTATCTCAGCTAAGTTTACAAAGAGTTTACAAAGTTCCCTTTAACAGCATCCAATGGCGATTTTCTGTAAAGAATGCACCCAGATTTATTTTTAAGCGTTGTTTGTTTTATACCCCAAAAGTTTCTATTGCATATGTCCGTAGGGCTTTATAGGAGGCAAAACAGAATACAAAATTGCATCAGTTTGTTTTCTTTTCATTAATATAGAAAAGCAAATAAATAACTTAATCATGTTAATGGAAAACTGAATGACATAGAAATGGATATGGCTTTGAAGTCTGCAAAATGACATTTGAGTAAAAGCTGACGAGATAATGCCTCCATATTTGATACGTAATGCTGATCCCTCTGAATATAATTTCCTATATTTATTTGTATTTTTGTCAACATATTCCTTTCTTGCCTTAATTTTTTCGCCTCTTTATTTGTTAATCGGACTCGATGGGAAAATAAGGAAACCAATACATTATAGGTCGGTCTGTTATTATGACTGGACACCAGTCATTCAGAACTATTTGATCCATTCCACCAGGGTAACTTGTGAAAGTAACACCTCGCTGATTTTCTGAAAGTGACCTTCTCGCAAAACGGAGCAGTTCTTGGCACGATTTCTCCTGGGTAGTTTAATGGTGTTAATACTTGTTTTGTGATAAAATGAATTGATCAGATGATGACAATCACACAGTTTCTAATTTTGATATAAGGTCAACAAAGATGACAGGTACGAAGGCAGGAAAAATGGTACTTAAACTGTTTTGTTGCTGGTTTGGAAAGGCGATGACTATCAAAATGAGCTCTCAAATGGTCTCTAGTGTTCTTAGTCATATTGTGCAATAGACGTGAATGATATCACTAGTACTGTCACATTTTTCATGATGACAAAAATAATAGCATTTTGTTTGCGTATAAGATGTACGGTTTAAACAGATACCAAGGAGATTCCCTCAATGTATTTCATCTAACTTGGAAGCGAGCAATTAGCATTTTTTTAAAATTTCCTAAATGATATGTACAATATTGAGTCTGAAATTGAATTCTCAGGATTTTAGAACTGCTATAACTTTTATGATCATTTGAAATTAAAACTCATGTGTTTGTTTTTTAGATAATCGATTCTATTTCTATATTTTTGTTAGACATTGGAATCATCTTGAAATGAATGTTATAAACGATGGATAGGTTTAACTTGACACTTTATTTTTAACATTGAACTATACCAAATGGGTTTTGGGTCCGTACAAGACGAAACTTAGTCAAATTAAGATAATTGTTTGTCACATTTTGCCTGTGTGGAGAAATTGTCCATGAATAAGTGTAATTGAAAAAATTACCCACGAGCGAAATTGACATAGATTTCAATAAACAATAAGAAA